>PVIR01010760.1:0-21577 GCA_004026965.1 Petromus typicus | reverse complement strand
GATTGGCTTAGGGAAAGACTTCATGAACAAAACTTCTATAGCACAGGAATTGGCTGAGGAAATCAACAAATGGGACCTCATTCTTTTAAAAAGCTTCTGCACAGCAAAGGAAACCACCAGCAGTGCAAACAGGCAACCAACAATGTGGGAAAAAATCTTTACCAGCTGTTTCTCAGATAAAGAGGCTACTGTCTAGAATATATAAAGAGCTCAAAAAAATCAGCCCACCCAAATTTAATGAGCCAATTCAAAAATGGGCATCTGAAATGAACAGATATTTTTCAGAGGAAGAAGTAAGAGCAGCTAAGAAGCATATGAAGAAATGCTTAACATCATTAGTCATTCGAGAGATACAGATGAAAACAACATTGAGATTTCATCTCACTGCACATAGAATGGCTGCCATTTCAGAATCAGCCAACGGCAAATGTTGACGAGGCTGCGGAGAAGAAGGAACCCTTCTCCACTGTTGGTGGGACTGTAGACTCGTACAACCCCTGTGGAGGTCAGTTTGGAGATTCCTCAAAAAGCTAGTATTGACGGTCTCATTTGACCTGGCCATTGCCTTGCTAGGTATATACACAAAAGAATTAAAAGACTCATATCACAGTGACATACTGTGCACCCATGTTTACAGCAGCCCAGTTTGTGATTGCTACATCTTGGAAACAACCCAAATGTCCATCAACTGGAGACTGGATAAAAAAGCTGTGGTTCTTCTACAGAATGGAGTATTACTCTGCTATAAAAAATGATAAGTTTGAATCATTTCTACTTAAATGGACATACCTTGAGGATATTCTCATAAGTGAAATAAATAGGGCACAGATGGGTACATATCACATCTTTTCCATGGTATGAAAAAATAAAGATGTAAATGAGTCCTAGCATTGTATGTTATATATTGTGAAATAGAAAATGCTCAATGTAAAATAGTATGAAGGGGGAAAATGTTGAGATTGTAACAAAAAAGTAAGGAAACAAATTTTATATGTATGGGGGTGTGGTAGGGTTGGTTGGGCTATGGGAAAAAATGAGAATTAAGTTGTGTCTTATACTGGTACAAATCCCCATTATAGTGTGCAATCATGATATGTATATTTAATGTACCAATAAAGAAAAAAATTTTTAAAAATCTACAATCTAAGAAAAGTCCTTGATCTGGTGATTTTACCAGTATATTTTATCAGAACTTCAAAACTAATACCAACTCTTGCAAGAAACTAAAAGGAAAGAACAAAGCAAAACTCAATGTTTTACTGATGAAAATAGGTAAAGAAGGGACCTTACCTCAACCAGATAAAAGCCATTTAGAATAAAACCACTACCAACATCATACTAATAAAGCATTTCTTCTAAAATCAAGAAGTGGGGTAGCACTTTTACCACTCCTATTATAAATACAGAACATAAAACTCTACTCACAACAATAAGGATGAAAAAGGAGAAATGGAACATAAATAATGATCAAAAAGTCAAATCATCCTTATTCGATGAAGATTTGATCCTTAAAATACTGAACAACCCCACCAGAAAACTCTTAGAACTCATAATTTCAGAAAAGTGGCAAGATTAAAACAACAACAAAAAGTCAGCATACCACAATCAAAGCATTCCAAAATATTCATATCTAACTATGAATAAAGATTTGAACCATACTATTCAGGATAGGTTAAAAAAATAGTTAATATTAAAGAATTAATCTAATATAGAAAGAGCAAGACATTGTAAAAAAATCTACAATGTCTTCAAAAAGACTAAGGAGATTTGAAAACTGAAAGAAAGCCCTTTTTTTGACACAAATTTTTTTTTCTTAGGTTTTTTGAGACAGGGTTTCTGTTTGTGGTTCAGGCTGGCCCTGAGCTCAGCCTCAAATTCACATCACAGCAATCCTCCTGCCTCTGCCTGCAATTACAAACGTGAGCCATAACACCCAACACTATGGTATGTGGTACTGTTTGCTGCTGGGGTGAGTCTCCACACCAAGTATTGTTATGTGGTTACCGGATATTGAACCCAGGTCCTTGTGCTTGCAAACCAGGCACTGGAACCACAGAGCTAACTCCTTGTCCCTTGACACAAAATTTTAATCAAAAAACACTAAGAGCATTATATACAGAAATGGAAAAAGCAACCTTAAAAGTTATACAGAATCAGAAGAGACTATAAAAGCCAATCAGTTGTGAGCAGCAACATGATAAAAGCAGGAAGCATTAGATTCCCAGACTTAAAATTATAATACAAAGCTATATTAATAAAAAACAGAATGGTAATTGTACACCACAGACAGTGACCCAAAGAACACCAAGAACAGAACAAAAAGGAATAGCTCCAAGCACTTTCAGGTCTCTGATTTTGGAGAATGGAAGCAATAACATGCTAGAATGAAAAAAAAATTTTTAACAAATGGTGACAGAAAAACTGGTTTGTGTGCAAATAAAGAAGTGAAATCAAATCTCAAACTCTGTACTAATATCAAATTGGATCAAGACCTAAACATAAAACCAGAAGTGATAAATCTGCTGAATCTGTCAAAACACAGGCAAAGACTTCCTGAACTTCAGTTATACAAAATACCAAAGCAGGAAGAAACACATACTATCATATAAAAGTAAAATGCTTCAGCACATCAAAAGGAACAACCAACAGTGGAGAGATAATATACAAAATGGGAATATTTTTCTATTAGTTAGTTCTCTTGCAAAAAAACCCCACTATATATAAGCAAGGATTTAGCTCAGAAGAACCACTTCTGCCTCAGAAGTGTAAGGTGCTGAGTTTCATCCCTGGTACTAATAAAAATTATCTATGTATGTATTTACCTATGTATGTATCTATCCATCTAATATCTCTAGAGATAAATATATACATGCATAAATATGCATATATGTATATATATGGAATGTACATATTAATACATATATGTATTATATTAAAATAGTATATTTACTATTATATATGTAATTATATATACTAAAAGAACTTAAAAACAACTAACCTCCATCCCAAAAAACAGATGTCCAATGGGAAAACAAATAATTTAAACAGATATTTCTCAGAAAGTGTTGTTCAAATGACCAATAAGTAATGAATGTTTAGCAATTTTGCCATTTAAAAAAATGTAAATCAAAACAACATAGAAAATCCATCTTATACCTGTTAGGAATGGATGTTAACCAGGAATTAAAAAGAATAAGTAGCCATGGATGTGAGTAAAAATGAACCCTTCTACAAATTTAATGGGAATGTAAACTACTACCACCTTAAGTCAGTATGACAATTCCATTTGAATCAGCTATGTCTTCAGGAATCTTCCCAGAAAAATTAAAGTCATCATACTAGGATGAATATGTATAAGCCTGGTTTTGGCAGCACAACTCACAGTATCTAAATTGTGTAAGAGATCAATATGCTCAATAGAGGAATGTCAAAAGAAATAGTGGTACAAGTACACAACATATCACAACTCATCCAAAAAGAAAGACAAATTTGAGTCATTTGTAGAAAAATGAATAGAGCTAGGACTGGAGGTCCCATTTGACCTGGCCATCACTCTGGTAGGTATATACACACAAGAATTAAAACACTCATATCACAGTGACATATGTGCACCCATGTTTATACCAGCTCAGTTTGTGATTGCTAAGTCTCGGAAACAACCCAAATGTCCATCAACTGGAGACTGGATAAAAAAGCTGTGGCTCTTCTACAGAATGGAGTATTACTCTGTCATAAAAATGATAAGTTTGAATCACTTATACTTAAATGGACATACCTTGAGGATATCCTCATAAGTGAAAAAAATAGGTCACAGATAGGTAAATATGGCATCTTTTCTTAGGTAGAAATTAAAGATATAAAAGAGTTCTAGAATTGTGTGTTATATATTGTGAAACAGAAAATACTCAAAGTGAAATAGGGTGAAGGAGGAAAAATGAGATTTATAACAAAAAAAGGGAAACAAAGTTTATGTATATAGGGGGTGGGGGTGGTAGGGTGAGTAGAGCTATGGGAAAAAATGAGAATTAAGTTGTGTCTTATACAGGTACAAATCCCCATTGTGGAGTGCAATAATGACATGTATATGTAATGTACCAATAAAGATTTCAATAAAAAAAATGAATAGATTTTGAAACTACAGTACTACATGAAATTAGACACAACGTTACACATTGCTTGGTCTATCAGAGATCTAATATGTATGGAATTTGAAAGTGAAATGAAAGGTAAACTTTGTATAGATGAAAAACATCTGAACAAAGCAAGAAAAATAAGAGAAGAAAGGAAATTAAAAATAATCACGATGGGATACCTCAGATGAATGTAATAACATAGCCCACATTTTCTCAAAATAATTAAATGAAAGAATACCATTTCAATAAAATGAACAATTCTTTCAAGCAAAATAGACTAAAGATATGTTTAAGAGCTCTATATCTCAAGAAATGTTTGATATTGAAAACTTTGATATCTTGAGCTGATACTTACAATTTTCAAAAGATTTTTACTTAGTTTGTAGTTACTATCAAGATCATAGTTTCTAGTTACTATCAGATCCTAGAAAAAAGTCCCTGAATGATGTCATAGTAACTATCTAGTTACTTTCTATCATATCAAACTAAAATGCTTCAGCACATCAAAAGGAACAACCAACAGTGGAGAGATAATATACATAATGGGAAAATTTTTCTAGTAACTATCTAGTTACTATGGGGTCATTTTCTCTTTTCTATCCCTAATAAGATTTAGTTACTTCTCTAGAGAACTTTACCACTAATGAACAATCCAAATGAATTCCAATAATATATAACATGATTTTTCCTCACTTTTTTGTTCAAATTGTCCATTAAACCATGTAAAATTTAATATTAAGACTAATTACAAAACACTCAAATTTGACCTAACATAAAAGCTTCCAAAGTATTACTAAAATTTTATTACATGACAACTCAAGACTGCCTAGCAGATAGAGGCAATGGGTGGTAGCTTAGTCCTGAGTTGAAGCCCCAGTTTGGGAACACACACACACACACACACACACACACACACACACACACCACTAAGAAAACTATTTCAGACTACTGTATATATTTTTAATTACTTATTATGTTATGACACATTTAAAAACATTTCTAGGTGGAAGAATGGCCAATTCTGAATGATATTTAAGAAATAAAAAGTGTCTTTAATTTTTTTGCTTATGAACTCAGATCTAACTGCTGATTTATACAGTCCATTTTTCTGCTCTATTATCCTAGAGCCAAATACTCTGCAAGCAAAGAATAGCCTGCTAAAAATATCTAACAAGGCAATACTAAACAGTTTATAGATTAGTATTACTTAACCAATACTGATATTTCTCTGAGTGCCATTCAGGGACTTCTTTCTAAGATCTGTAAGTATGATACATCAATTTGTACCACTTATTTTATCATAAACATTTTAAGATCCCTAAAATGCCTAATACTTATGTGAAAGCAGTGTCAATTTAAATGTAGCAAACAGAACTGTAAAAATAGTAAGAGATTTAATCAATACTAAAATAATTCAGATTTAGTCTGAATTTCTCTCTTTTTTTAAATCTTTATTGGTACATTAAATATACACATCAGGATTGCACTCCATAATGGGGATTTGTACCAGTATAAGACACAACTTAATTCTCATTTTTTCCCATAGTGCTACCCACCCTACCACCCCCCCATATACATAAAATTTGTTTCCTTACTTTTTTGTTACAATCTCAACATTGTGAATTTCTCTTTTAATTAGCTATTAAAATAATCTTTTTAGAAATGTATTGCAACAAGTATAAATTCCTGGCTGTTTATAAAAGGGGAAGACAAACATACTTACTTCATGCTGAAGTCTTTTTGCTCGCCGACTGTAACTGTTGAACTTTGAAGGCTGTACAGACTGTCTAAGAGGGATGCTATGGGGTTTATATTCCTTATCTTTATCTTCAGCGTCAAATGCATGTGCATTACAATGCTAGATAGTATAAAAAAAATCAGGAACTAAACTTACTTTTATCATTAACAATAAATAATACTCTCACCATAACCTTCATTAAAAAATTTGTTCCTCAAATCTTACCTTTCTTAGAAGTAATAAAATATGTATTTTTATAGTATCAGGGAATTTTTGCTTGAAAGAGTACTGTCTACTCTGGAACCTGTTTTCTCAAGACCAAATCTACTACTTGATTCATAAAAACTTATTAGCTGACATCAATTCCTTAGAAGGCAGTAATTGTCCAGTACGCATCTAGCAGCAGAATAGACATAAACTTTCTTAACACAAATTGCCCAAGGCCAGTTTTTGAAAAACTCAACCAAAACAAATAAACAAGGCTAAGAACAATACTAAATTATATCTGCTCTGCTAAGTATATACATAAAATAATTAGAAGTTTCATATCACAGTGACCTATATGCACCTAATATGTATATAGCAGCTCAGTCTGTGATAGCTAAATCTTAGAAGCAACCAAAAGGTCCATCCACAGGAGACTGGATAAAGAAGATGTGGTTCTTTTACAGAACAGAGTATTATTCTGGCATTTACACTCAAATGGATATCATTTATACTCAAACTGACATACTTGAGGACATATTCATAAGTGAAATAAATAGGTTAGAAATGTGTAAATATCACACCTTTTCTCTCTTAGGAGAAAATGATGATGTAAATGAGTTCTACAATACAAAGTAGATATTGAGAAATAGAAAATATTTAAAAGGGAAGAAGATGTAGGGTTAAAAAAGTGGGGGAAAAGAATGTGATAGTAATACAAAAAAAGGAAACAAAGCTTATGTATATAGGGAATGGGGATTGCAGAGTGGGTGGGAGAAGGGGTAAAAACTGAGAATTAAGTCAATTCATACTCTACTATCTACTCTCAATGCTGAATGTGATGATGATGTGTATTCATAATATACCAATAAAGATTTGAATTAAATAAATAAATAAATTACATTAGTTCCAAGACCACCTAAGGCTCTCACCACAAGACTGGCTCCAGACTGAAACATTTCATATGGGTAAATGATGTTTTCATAGTGAGAGCGTAGCAAAGAGGCAATGTTTTTGCCTGGTGGGTAATTAAGGCGCTGAGCAACTCGGGCCCACCGTCTGTCCTTGCAGATGGCTTCATATCCACCTTCCTCCATTACTATCTGAAAATACAACAAACAGTATAAATAAACTATGTATTATAATAGAGACCTAAACAATATCAATGAGGTTAAAATTAAAGGAGCTTCATTCCCTACAACAATAACTACTGGAAGACTAAAAGATCATATGAAAAAACGCTGCCAGTATCTGTGCACAAACCTACATTTTTTTTGGTATGGACTACTCTTACCTTCCTAAGGCTGTACAGGTCCAAGATCCTTCGCTCCACATTAGGAATCTTCAATGAAGAGCCTTGGATTTCCCAGAATTTTGCAATCTGATCCAAATAGTTCAGTTTAACTCTGGTCTGAGCCTGTGAACAAGAAGGTCCTGTGAGGCTGTATCACCCATTAACCAGACTTGAGGCAACTCTCTAATGGGAAGAACTATTGTTCTATGCCATGTTCAATTTTCCATTACTGTGCTGGGGCTTAGATTTCACTGCACAACTCAAGATGAATATCCATAAAAAGTACAAAGCAGAGAAGAAAACAAAACACTTTATACATTAATCATCCTTCAATTTAAAGAATTATGTTTCTTCTTGGGTATAGCACTACCAAGTCGAGGTCAATTCAATTTAATGTCTTAAGATATTGACCCAGAGTCTATAAATAAAATTAAGGGACTAAAATATTTTTCTTCTTTGTCAAAAATGTTAGCAAGAAACTTACCTATACGTTACTCCATTTCCAAGTCATTTGAAACTTGTAGTCAGTGTTAACAGTCAAAATATTAGTTGCAAAAGGAAGTGTAAAATTATTCAAATGTTCTTCACTAACCTCAGTGTAAATACCTGCTTGCTTGTTTTTAAAAAAACACCTTAATCTTTGATAGAATATTTTAGCAAAATATGTTTACCTATTTCAGCCTTGACGTTTGCTTCTGTTGAAAATTCAAAATGATAAAATAAGTGAATATGAGCAAAAGAAAAGAGAAAGGTATATTTCTCTAACCTTTGCATATTCTGTAGGAGAAAAGCACAACAATCATTTTCAGAAATTTAGAGTATATTATAGAGAATGTTCCCACAGGAAACTGATCTGAAAAATGATAAGGCTAGTTAAATATATTTGAATTCAAAGTAGGTTCTTAATTACATTATTCTAAAATTACATGACAAGAGTAGAGTACACACTTCTTTATAATGTATACACCTATTTAATAAAAATTTACCTCTAGTTCATTTAACCTCTGGATGCGTGGAGTAAATTTGAAATTGTCAACTTCTACGGCAAAGGGTGGCTGCCAGTCCTAAAGGGAACAAAAGAAACTGGCAATTAAGGTATAACAGATAACTAAGTTATAACAGACAATTAATACGCCTGTATTTCACGCTGAGATTCCTCCCTTTTAAGACTTTGATTTATATTTTTGTTTCTACTAGTTTTAAGTAATTGCCTCTTGAGATATATGGCACCTGAAAACAAAACAAATATAAAACAACATATCTCCTGACTTACTATAGTTTTTGTCTCTCTTTTTTTAGGAGCACATTTGAGTAAAAATTAGCTTATCTGACGTCTGAAGACTGTTCATATGAAAATATATATATATATATATATATATATATATATATATATATATATATATAAATAATGTTTGCTTTTTTAAACCTAACCCAGTTCCATTTCTTAACCTAAGAGATTGGAAAAGATACATTGTGATAGAAATATAATTAGCAATATGAACAGAATCACAAATATTGTATTGTAGATAGGTTGAGTAGCGGAGAAGAGACTCAGTAGGTTAACAAAAAGTTGACATTTACTCAAGGTATTATGTGTTAGTTAACAAGACAGCCAGGCTCATTTCAGTTTCCATTGCTAACAATACATCAAAGTTCTACTAACTTCAATTAGTAATTTCACCCTAAAAAGACAGTCTCCTTGGGGAAATAATATAAACTGAATTAAGAGCAAGAATTCCACATGCTATTATTTTTATGTTTCTTACACATCTGCTCATATATGAGAATAAAAATATCTCAAGTATGTGAGTAATTTCCAACCAGGAGGACAATTTTCTCACCGAAATATCAACGGAAATTACCAGTAAGATTCCACATCTTTTTATTTTTTATTTTTTTTACAAATCTCCTAGTCATATAAGAGAACAATATCAGAGGTGTAAATCTGTGTAACTTGTTAACTATTTTCATTTATAAATCAAGTACTTCTCAACATATTAAAAATTTTTATTAGTTTTATGTACATATGTGTTTAATATTCCATGGTTAGAAATGGAGGAATAATGGCCCAAAGCAGAAACATTTTGAGTCTTCACAATCACATAGAATAAGTCACGTAGTAAGTTCTCTGGTACCAGTAAACTAGTAAACTGGTTTTTAAAAAAATAGCTACCTGGAAATAGCTATAGATTTATAAATAGGTTTAAATACATTCAAGGATCTGGGCAAGCAGTACTTTAATCGTAAGGTTAAGTAAAGTACAATCCATTTCCAGTTTTCTTTAGGAAGCTTACCGCAGGTGGTCGTATCTTGCAAATGCCAGACTTTTCCGCAATAGGTCGGATTTTCGCTATATATCCAAGGGGGTCCCGGAATTCAGCCCAGCTGGGCTCGAATACTGGGCACTCGGGCGGCGGCAAGAAATCGTCAGAACCGGAATCCATGCCTGTCTTGAAAACTATGCTGCTGCACAATAAGCTTTTTAACGTTGCATGTAATTTCAACTAAAAACTGCGGCACCTAGAAACGTTATTTTCTTGCAAATTCCGAGGCTACTACCACTTTGGTGCCTAACCAACGTTGTCGGACCACAAGTTTACAACCACCATCTTGATCCTACAGCTTTTCCCGGCATTAATAAAAGTGTCACTCCGCGGATGGATCTTTATGTGTTATCTTCAAAGTGGAGATTCCTTCCACATTTTCAGTAAAAGCTTGAAGGTGAAGAAATAAACAAGTTGACCAAAGAAAAACAGATTTTGAGAGTTCGGCTATACTAAATTAAATAGTTCTCAAAGGAACTGAAAAACTAGTTTATATATAGTATCGCCGGATCTTTTTAAATGAAGCCACTGCGCTTATTACGCATGCGCAGTAAAGGGAAACACACGTTAAGGCGCCGATTCTCTCACTCCCTCTTTTCGTGTCTCCCTCTCTTTCCTTTTCCCCTCTTTCCTCTCCTCCTCCTCCTCTTCCTCCTTTTCCCTTGCCTTCTTCTTTTCCCTTTCCCCTTTTCTCCCTCTCACCCCTCCCTCCCTTTCCCTTTCCTCTGCCTCTGTCATCCTCCATCTCTCCTTCTGTCCCTCATTTTCTTATTTTCTGGCTTTTTATTTCTTCAGCTAGTACTTCATATCGCACCCATGTTGCCTTCATAAGAAAAAAATTTTTTTTCTTTTTTTGGTCATGAGGTCATATATGGTTCTTGAATTAAAACTTAATATTCCAATTGTTAAGTGTTCATATTAAGTATGTAATTGAGATTTTATTGTTGCAATAATCTATCATATATACACATAGATATTTAGATAAATCATATATAGATGTAACATTTTGATTATTTTATATGATGTTCCTACATTTAGCTGTTATGAATAATATCAGTGTGAAAATTTGTAAATTAGTTTTTGTGTGCATGTAAGAATGATTACGGATATCTTATATCTATAAAGTTTCTAGATCATACTAGCACTTAAGTTTAACTTTTTAAAATAACTGATTATTATCTTAATATATATTCATTTACTTTAAATTGAAAGAGTGGGAGAAGGTTCCAGTTTCTTAATAGATTCATCCACACTCTTATTACATGATTTAGTGAAGAATAATAATATGAACATAGTATCTCCTTGTGGAGTAGATTTGGATTTCCTTAATGACTCATGAAATTCAATATCTTTTCTTATCATCTTGGCCTTTGTACATCATACTTTAAAAGATGTCTCTTGAAGTGCTTTGCACATTTTAAAACTTGATTGTCTTTCTGTTGTTTAGTTGTCAGTGATTTTTAAAAATATTCTGAAAAGTCTCTGATTATATGTATGTTTTCATGAATTTGGATATTACCTTTTCATTTTTTTATAAAGAGCTTCTTAGACTATCGAAATAAATTTCCATTACTTAACCACCAGTCAGTTTATCATATTTGTTATAGCAGCTGGAACAAACTCACAAATTTTTCTTTCATATTTGGTGTTATTTTAGCTGTTATTTTAAGTGACATCTTTTATTGTTTTTAATAATTATGCATTGTTGATTTCTATGAATGTATTTTTTGCACCTACTGAAATAATCACTTTGATTTTGAACAATTCTTATTTCTCATTTTTAAATCAATACTGATTATAATATACAGTTCATATGATCTACCTCCTGGCACTTGTGAATAAATGATTAACTGCTTATTTTGAATGAAGATATTATGAGAAAAGACAACATCTGAATGAGATGCTCTTGCAATTGATTCTCATGAAGTATACATTTGGACAGCTACTCATACACCAACCTACATCTGGAAGAGATGAGACAATTTAGAAACCCTAGTATAGTATTTTATTCTGTTTAATTTTTAATCAAAATATTTATTGGTACATTACATATACATATCATGACCTAGTATATTATTTTAAAAGGCTGACAGTTCCTCCGATAACTCCCAAGTAGAGAAGAATGAGAATGCTACCTACCAAAGGTACAAAAAGTTGAGCTCAGATCGAGACTAGACTTGAAAATCAGTATCTTTCTAATGAGAGTGAATCCCAGTACCATATATTTAGTCCTATATCATCTGTCCCATATCTTCATATACTGGCAGAGGTGAAATTGACTGCTTCAAAGTTGGGCAACAGTATAAGAAACAGGACCCCTACCACTGTAAAGCAAGGCAGAAAATTTATAGAGGTCAATCCCAGAGTTATTGCAGAAAGAGCTAGCACAAGTTGGAGCATAGAAGCAGCATAGAATAAAGAAACTATCCATCTGACAAAATAATGTAGCCATCTAATTACTGCATATGAGTCTTAGGCTGCCTTCCTTTATGAAGAATGCCATAGCAGGACAAAATGTTGTGGAACATTATATGAGCTTGTGATCTATTGTATGACACAGAAGCAACTCATAGATATATATGCATATTCTGAACAACATTTAACTGTGGCTTTGTGGAAAATCAAGGTTTGGGTTGCCTTTTGATGCTAAAATAATGATAAAACCCGAGGAGCTGACTATAGTACACTTTAACACAAGGAATCATATACTGTTAATATAAAAGAAGTTCTCACATACCTAGAGAAAAAAAATATAGCCTGGTTGGAACATGGAAAGTGAAAGTAAAGGAATTTATAAATACTAAAAATAGATGTATAATAATTAAATGTGTCTTTTGACATTATATATATATGCCATATATATGCCAAGAACTATTAAGGAAATATGACTTCACCTGATAGATAAAGTATATAGCAACTAATGTCTGAATACTCTTTGAATGGTCACTTTAAGAAAACTCAACCTCAAGACAATATGGAGAAATGATTTAACATTCTATAAATAGAAAAGAGAAGCTGAAAATTATATGGAGTACAATTCACATCATAGTACAAAACAATATTATCAAAATGTATCACAGAAGGAAGAATACATAAAATTGAAGACAGGCTATTGGAAAACTCAAAGAAAAAATTAGAAATAATAACAGTAATACTTAAAAAGAGGAGGTTATAGCTATGAGTGCATACATTATATAAACAGAGTACATCCAAATAAATAATGTAATTATCTGTCTCTTGGTCCTAGAAACCATGAATAAACACAGCCCCCAGCTAGTTGTGTAAAAGAAAGTGAATTAATTTAATAAAAGTAAAATTACCATAAGGCATTAGTGAATCAGAATGGGTTGTTTTAAAATATAAAGGTAGATAAAGTATTTTCTTAGTTTTATGATAGGAAAGAGCTGTGAATAAGGATATATAGAGATAAAATGTGAAAATGATGTTATCACCAGAAAATTCAGATATAATTTCTAAAACTTATATTTTAACAAAAAGTAGAATGTGATCAGAATAATATCTTATAATTTAACACAAATTGAGCAAAGAAGACATAAGAAATCTAAGCCAATAAAAAGCAATTATTTGAAACAATAATTAAGACCATATTGACTATAGAAAAAGTATAGTACCTCATGGTATTTAAACTAAATTCTATAAAACTGTCATTATTTTAAACACTTAAAATTTTTATTTGTTATTAGTAGATGTGAATGATACATAATGACTGAATTCTTTATGAACAATACTATGTGTACTCATTCATTGCCTGTTCTCTCTTTTATTGTTTCTCCATCTCTTGTCTCACTTCCTATATCACAAAAGATTTATCTCACTGTTTTCTATTATCTACTTTTTATTTTAATCTTTATATTTTCAAATTGTCCTGTAAGAGAATATCCAATATTTAACATTCTGTGTCTGATTTATTTCATTTTATATTATGGTCTTGAGGAACATAGACTTTCCCACAAGTGATTCAAATTTACTCTTGTTTGTGTCATAGTGGTACTCTATTGTATATGAATACCATTTTATTCTTACTGTTTCATATATTAATATACATACTGACTTTTTAAATGTTATAAATTTGCTCTGATGTAAATGTACATTTATTATAATATCATGAGCTAAATACAATTAATAACAAGAATTTCTAAATTGTGTCACTGAAACATTATTTCTGATGAAAAAAATTAAAAGGATAAACACTGAAAACCTTCAAAGTTTAAATATATTGTAAAGAGAATGTATCTTCAGATACTCAGTTAGCCATAGTATATAATGAGGAATCAGATAAGGTCTCAGAAAAAGAAGAGAAGTGGTAGACTCATATCTTTAATGAATATAGAGAGTAAAATGTTCAATTAGCTTTTCCCTAGAAATGAGCATCAAGGAAGAAGTCAGACCTTGTGAGCATGTTGAGATTATCCCAACAACAAAAAAGGATGATTCAATAATAATAGGGCCAGGAATTTGGTTCGGTGGTTCTGGAACCTGTTTTGAAAGCTCAGGGACCTGGGTTGGATCTCTGGTTAACCATGTACAATACTGGGTGTGAAGACTCACACCCATTAGCAATCAGTACCAAATACCACAGTACTGGGCATGGTGGCTCATGCCTGTAATCCCAGCACTCGGGAGGCAGAGGCAGGAGGATTGCTGTGATGTGAGTTGGAGGCTGAGCTCAGGGCCAGCCTCAACTGCAAAGCGAGACCCTGTCTCCAAAAAAAAAAAAAAATGCAAAGAGGAAAGGATGACATCAAACTATCCTCATTTGAAGATTATATGGGTCATGTCTATGGCCATACCACCCTGAATGTGCCCGATCTCATCTGAAGATTATGTGGGTCTTTACATACAGTATACAAGAAAAAATTGTCCCAGAAATTTTATTTTTCCTGTAAATAAATTGAACAATAAGCTATGATACAAAATAATTTCCAAAAAATACAATAATACCAACTTTAACAAATACTGCTTTTTGAAAACAATTTGATACAAATTCCCATTGTGGAGTGCAATCATGCTGTGTGTATGTAATGTATCAATAAAGACTTTAATTAAAAAATATTTGGCACATTTTAAATCTATACATGAACTCTGCATTGAGTGACAAACACATCTATAGTCACCTTCATGTGAACACAAATGCACTTATCATCCCTCAAATCAAAGAACAAATTGTACCAGAGAAAAGATGAAATATGGTACAAATCCCCACTATGGAGTACAATCATGATGCATATATGTAGTGTACTAATAAACATTTTTAAAAAAATAAAAAACAAACAAATTTTTTTGAAAGTTTTTGGAAGTTTTGGTAATGCATGCCATATAGATCTCCTAAATATGTTATAAAAATATATACCTTGGTAGATTGAAAGACATTTTACATCTCACACTTAGAAATTTATCCTGGAACTTAGCCACCACATATTTATTCATACAATAATAAACTGTTTTATATTGTGAAGACTTATTGCACTTATTTAAAAAAGTATCCCAAATGTCACATTTGACAATAGATTCACTAGTATTCTGTGGCTATTACTTGCTAAAACCAACCAAACAAACAAACAAAAACATTGACTGGCACAGGAACTATTCCCAAAAAGAAAGTGAAATTCCTGTAAAAATCTTGCAAGTTTATAATATAGTAATGTATAGCAAAATCTTTGGATTTCAGAAAGATTTAACAACGGCCTCCTATATAGTAAAGAAAACCAAACCAATATTTATATTGCCAATGTTGCATTATGATGGTGATTGATTATGAAGCAGCACTGAATGTGGATATCTTAATTCACACTTGTAATCCCAACAATTGAGGGACTGATATAGGAGGTTCCATGAATTGAAGATCATTTGATACTATACAGTGAGTTCAAAAACAGCTTGGGTACTTACAAAGAATATTTATACAATCTGAACAAGATAATAATGTTTACTCCTATAATTCTACTTTAGCATAGTTGTCAAACCTATGCTCAGAGAAACCAGCCAGACTCTGTTTCATATAAACAAAGAAAGAAAATATTAGTAGTAAATCCTCAACAAGCATGAAGCCAGAATTTTTCACATTTTTACAACAAAACAAAATGCAGAGTAGCTGTTTTTGATGAGTTATGCAGTAACTATATCACTTGAAGCATAAAGCATTGGCCAATAGTTTATTTTCTCCTTGATCTTAAACATATCAGGCATAGACAGTTAATTATTAACAAAGAAAATAACAAACACAAACATTGCAAATAATTTTTCCTGAAGGATTAGGACTGAAATTGATGAGTGATCAATTACAACAAAGGAATATGTATTTTATATAATATATTATATATAATATATGTGATATACATATGCATACATATACCAAAAATATGCAAAATATTTTTGGGGTGGACCAGTGAGAAGGTAAACCATTAGAAGAATCTACCACAAACAGGAACACCCACATGAACTCAACTATCAGAGGCTAATTTCTTCCCATAGCATAGAAAGGAGAACAATGAGAGCTGAAAAAAACAAAACAAAACAAGAGACTTGTGATAATTACAAAATCTGGGGGAACAAGAGGTCAGTACATAAGACTAGGTGAAAACTATAACTCTTCATACTAGCTAGTATTCATCTTGCATACACAATAATTGACTTCAGGAACAGCAGAGATCTTATGCTTGATTTTACTATTTTGCAAAACTCATAGTTTGAGGAGAAAGGAGATCATTCCACAACAGTAGGTCAAATAATAAGGGGTTCATCTTTTCCCAGGTTAAACTTGTTTTGTGTCACTACAATATTCTCAAAGGACATTTTCAGGTGATTTTATCTTACCTTTGACTTCCAGAGAATCACACATCATTTGGACCTAATCTGTGACTGGAAACAAAGCACAATTTTATTTCACTGTGCCATAGCTGACTGTTGGCCAAGGCAAGGGTCTGGGGCTTTAGAAAACTATAGTTATATTTTAATTATGAAATAATTTCTGCTACAATTTATATACAAGTGTTAAGTGTATCCTACTTAGAAGAGATACAAAGCAAAGTACAAACTATCAGTGCCAGTGGTACTTCTTTCTACATGGATGCTGTTCTCATATGTTAAAATTGTCTTTGATATGATAATTGAAGTAAATATTATTTTGTAGTAGAGTTTTACTTATATTCTAATTCAGTTTAGCATAGGGATTGATTTCCTAGATATTTTGTAGTAAGAAAAACTACAGAAATTTTTGACATTTATTCTTAGATTTCATTACATATTTGATATTTTACTTCATTTTCTTGCTAATTTCACATTGTATCATATAATAGGAAGCACATAGCAAAGAGAAAGACAAGAGAGTGAAAATTAGGTCCTGGCAAATAGCATATGAGTTAAACAGACTTGCTATCAGTAAAAGTGACATATCTGGAACTTGTCATTGTGTTGTGAGAAAATTAAGTTTGATTTTTCAAAACAAGTTTATTTTTGTAATATTTACTTGTATTTTCAAAGTACTTGTCAAGGAATTTATTGCTGCTATTTTTCTAGATCTTTGAGGTAGGCAAAATTGTTGATGTTAAAAATGTGCATATTTGCATTCATTACATATTAAAATTTTTATTTTATTTTATTGTCAACTTATTTTCCTATTAATATACACATTAATGTAATAAAATAAAAAATTCATTGATAAAAGTACTTCTAAAATAAATGAGTATTACACATCCTCATGTCATGCCTTTCAAAAAATTTAGTGATGCCTATAGCTTGGTATATTTTAAAACTTTTATCTTTTGTAAAAAAACTAAAAGCTAAAATAATTTTAAAATGACAACTTATTGTGATGATGGATAGAAAATATAATAATTTTATATTTTTGAAGAACTTCCATGATGATTTCAATAACAGTAGTTATGGTTTTTTTTATTTATGAGATTAAATTCACATGTAGTCCAGGATGGCTTTGAACTCACTATGTATCCTTGAATATGTGGGGATCTACCATGTTCTGTTCTCTAATGTAGTTTTTATTTTTGTCTTACTATTGTAAAGGGAACTGATTGCCTGATGTTAAAATGTGTTTTATTGTGTGAAATTTAATGTGAAATTTAATAAATTTAATGTGTGAAATTTTTTCATATGATTTTCAACCAGTTGCTATGTTTTCCTTTAAAAAAATCTACTTGATTTATTTTCATACTGATTAGATGTGTTTTTTTAATATTATGATGTTATATTTCTTCAAATATGTTGTATATAAATTCTATGTTATATGATAACGAAAATATTATCTGGCATGTACATATTCTCACTATACTCTGTATTGATTGATTCTATTATGGAGAAGCTTTTTACATAATGTAATATTATTTGGAAATTTAGAAATGATTTCCTCAGCTATTGAAGTTTTTTAAAATGTATTTCTCTAACACTATTTTGAGTTGAATTCTTTTTAAAAGAAAACCAAAAATTTCAGTTGAATCTTACACAGCTGAGTGTCTAATTTTTACATAATTTATTGAATAAACTCATCTTTTATTTATTTAATTGATTTTATTGGTACTTTTTACATTTTGTTCATATTGAACATTGACAATTTATACCTGTACACACCTCTTAAATTTATTTTCCCCTTCCCTTCCATCCCTATAAACTCCAGACTTTTATATATAAGCTTTATTTACATTTTTACTATAAATTTTTTATTTCCCTTATTTACTTACTCTTACCCCTTTGTTTCCCTTTTCTTTTTGAACATTTTCTTCCTATTGAACAATACCTATTGTACATTTTGGTATTCATTTACACTGTGTTTGATATAGAGAAAAATACAGTTTTTACACAGCTGTATCCTACTTACTTCACTTATGAAGGTGTCCTCAAGTGATACCTGAATATAAATGACAAATTTAGAACTTCTTATGGCCATGTAATATTATATTTAATAAAAAAAGTCTTCATTTTCTAATCACCTGTTGATGAGCCTTTGGGCTGTTTCTAATATTCAACTATTGTAAACTGAGCTGCAATATACATGTATCACACTCTGATATTATTTTTTATATTCTTCCATGTATATGCATAGCAGTAGAATAGTAGGGTCAAATGGGAATACTAATCCCATATTTTAAATAACTCTACACTGATCTCTATAGTCTAGATTCCCACCAAATATGAGAAAGGATTCCTTTCTCACAAGAGCTCCTCCAGAATTTGTTTAGGTCACTTTTGTGATAGG
Organism: Petromus typicus; assembly: GCA_004026965.1. Taxonomy (NCBI): domain Eukaryota; kingdom Metazoa; phylum Chordata; class Mammalia; order Rodentia; family Petromuridae; genus Petromus; species Petromus typicus. Next base: position 2,658 of record PVIR01010760.1, on the reverse strand, counting down.
AGACATTCTTTTTGGAATGAAATGAAATCTCAGTACTGTTTACACTTGCTTGAATGAAGAGATGTCAAACATCTGTATGTTTCTTATCTGTCTTTAATTCTTATGAAATTATTTTTGTTGATTTTATATGCTCATTATTAAATCATTTCTTTAAATTTAGGGAAATTGATTATTTTTATAATTTTTGTATACTTTAAGTGGTAGTCCTGTGAGAAACAGCTAGTAATATTTTTCCTATATTCTAGGTTGACTTTTTGCTCTACTGGTGGTTTTATTGCTAGGTGGAAATTTTTAGTATGATTTGAAACAAGTTATTGATTCTTTTATGTAAGTTTTCCTGCTGAGTCATTTTTTATTTTATTTTGTTTTCAATATGATGTCTTTCCCTGTGCCCTTGTCTCCAGGGATTCAACAGGCAGGATTAGCTTCTCTATTTTAATTGTTAAGTTTTAAAACCACTTTGACTTTAGCTTAGTGCATGATTAAAAAGAAAGATATAGCTTTAATCTTTGGTAAGTTGAAATCCAGTTTTTATAACACCATTTATTAAAGAGACTATCTTTCCTCCTTTGTCAGAGATGAGGTGGTTTAGTACAAGTGGGATACATTCTGGATATTCTACTCAATTCCACTGATTCCTGGGTCTCTTTTTTTGCCATTACCATAATTTTTAAAAAATCATAATGGCTTTGTAGTACAGATTCAAGTTGGAGATTGTGTTACACTCTGTCAAGTCCTTGTTACCTAGATTTGCTTCTGTTATTCTAGATCTCTTCAGAATCCAGATGAGTTTGTGGATTATTTTCTCAAATTCTGTGAAATGTACTGTGGGAATTTCAATAAGGATTGCAGTGAATTTATATAGTACTTTGACAGAATGGTAATTATGATGATATTGGTTGTTCTTATCCAGGAATGGGAAATGTCTTTCCATCACCTATCCATCAAATATCCTATTTGATCTCCTTATTCAGAATGCTGTAGTTTTTAGAGTAGAGATCTTATACCTCTTTTGTTAGATTGTTTCCTAGATATTTCATATTTGGATGCTATGGTAAAGGGAATTTATTGCCTGACTTCTCTCACAGTGAGTCTGTTGCTTGTACTACAAAAGTTATTGATTCTTTATTGGTGATCTTGTATTTCTCTACATTATTAATTCTGGATGCTAAGTCTAGGAGTATTGGTTGAGCTTTTAGGATCTATATAGAATATTGAGTGAAGAAGAAAGGTAAAAGCATGAGATCACAGACTTTGTACAGAAAAACCTCTGCAGGCCAGGAATACAGACTTTGAACTGAATGCTAGATCTTAACAAACCTTTGTATAGATAATTCTAGACACCAATTATATCATCTTCAGTTTTCCTGGGGAAAAACTGGCTCCTTCCCCAAAAATATAGGCTCAAACAAAAAATCCTTTAGATTATTTAAGAGAGTGGGAAACAGTGCCAGGCGTGGTGGCTCACGTCTGTCACCCCAGCACTCGGGAGGCAGAGGCAGGAGGGTTGCTGTGATGTGAGTTTGAGGCTGAGCTCAGGGCCAGCCTGAACTACAAAGCAAGACCCTGTCTCAAAAAAAAAAAAAAAAAGAACCACAGTTAACAAATTGCCTTTGTAAACACAAATTGACGTACCTGGAAGAATTCACTACACACTATAATGCACTTCTTTAACAGGAGATGAAAAACTAGATGTGTTACTTATGATATCCCTGGATGGGAAGATTTATAGTTCAGGTAATTAGCTGAAGAGTCAGCCAATAGGACAGGGTTATATGAAAAGTAGGTTGGGAAATTCTGACACAGGGATCCACTGCAGTTAATAGAGGTATTGCAAAGTATACCTTTGAGAAAAGTTTTCATGTGCTACAGAGCCTGGGTTTTATTGCATTCTTATAGAAAACTGTGCATAATGAAAGATCATTACAGGAAAAATGTGATTTAGATAAAATGGTAAATGGTATTCAAAGAAAATTGGCATGCTTTGATGTCAAAATTATATTTTAGAGGATTAAAGCTTTCAATTATAAAGCTGTGGCTGAAAAGGTTCCAGTGAGATGCAGCCAATATACATATAAAATAAGAAAAGGGAAAGTTGAAGAGAAGAAGGTATATGTAGTAATAGCCTCTGCTAAGATGGACTCAGACCCTGATAAATGAAATAGAGAGACCTGGGATAGTATTGAAGATGATGACGATCTAAATTAGGAGTGAATTAGAGGAGGAAGTGCCACGCCCCCGCCGAATAAGGCGTGACAAAATAGGGACTGAGGTCCCGCGCAGCAGACCCCTGTGCTTCAGGCTTGAGGCTCCCCAGACCTAGAGCCTGAGTTGAGTATGCTTCACCAGGAGGCAGGCAGTTAGCCCAGCAGTATGTAAAAACAAGCCGCTTTCTCCCTTCTAAGCTATTCTGTTTTTCCCTGTGAACTATTCTGTGCTTTTGCACCAAGCAAAAATAACATAAGCAGAAAACACCTTGTTAGACATAATAGTTTCAGCTGAAATAAAAATAACATGGCCACCTGGAAAAAATACATCAGCAAGTACAAAAAATAAATTAATGCTCACATAAAATCTATGGGAACAAGATTAAAGAAATAGCAAAGATCCACTCCCTTAGAAAAGTTGTGAACAAAACACACTGATCTACAAAGATTT
>PVIR01010759.1:0-43060 GCA_004026965.1 Petromus typicus | reverse complement strand
TTTATTATGCCGCTTAGATTGGTCCTGGCCTAGGGATCCCTTTCCCCAACCCTCCCCTCCCCCTCCCCGCTGCTGGGATTATGGGCGTCCTGCAGCGCCAGGCTGGCATCTTATTTTACAGAAGGAAATAGGAAGGTGACCAAGACAGTCTATCTGCGATCCCTGCAGGGAGGGAGTTTCTTGGCATAGATGAACAATTAAAACGCGGAACCTCCCTTTGTCTCTAGTGGAAATGGAAAGGATCGAATTACTGTAAGCCTCTTTGAGGAGATAAAAATACAAACGACAACCTTCCTTTGGTTGGTGAATATTTGTGATCCCAGTACTCTGGGAAGCTGAGGCAGGAGGATCTCAGCGACTTTCTGGGCCTATCTAGGCTACGTAATGAGTTAAAGGCCAGCCTGAGGTAAACAGTGAAACTGTCTCCAAAGGGAAGGAAGGGTTGGGGATGTGACACCTCAGGCTCAATCCTCAGGACCAACAAACACCCCCGCCTCGACCCACCCTGCTCCAGGTGACATTTATTTAGTTCAAACACCACCTCTCTCAGAGCCTGGCTTAGTTAAGGAGGAACAATGAGCAGAGTGTCTCTTGGCTTTGGATTCCCACATCATCCCGATCGCCTGGGGGCGGTGCTGACTAGAATTGTGCTTGCTGAATTTTTTGTTCTTTTGAGACCGAGTTTCACTGTGTAGTTCAGGCTGGTCTGAAACCTGAGGAAATCTTCCTGACTCAGCCTCTCAAGTTCTAAGATTATAGGCCATGTGCCACCTTGCCCAGCTGAGCTTTTGAAAAATTTTTTTTGAGACAGGGTTTCACTTTTGTAGATCAGGTTGGCCTTGAGCTCACTATGTAGCCCAGACCAGCCTCAAACTCACAGCAATCCTCCTGCCTCTGCCTCCCGAGTGCTGGAATTACAGGCCACCACGCCCGGCACTGTGGTGTGTGGTACTGATTGCTGCTGGGATGAGTCTCCACACCCAGCGTTGCTGATTGTGGTTACCAGGTGGAAGCTGAGTCTTTGCACCTGCAAGGCAGGCGCCAGAACCACTGAGCTAAATCCTTGGGCCAAGAATCTGCGTTTCACAGGCGATGCATTTCACAGGTGATGCTGATGCCTCAATCGAGGATGACACCTGCAGAACTAGGAGTAAGTGGATGGCAGACAGGAAAGAGATCGAGCTCCTTTGGTACCAGTTTTATTTTTAGAAAGTATTCCTTGGTGAGGTGTCAAGGATCTAGCTTACTTTTCAGTAGATCCTCTTTTTTTTTTTTTTGAGACAGGGTCTCGCTTTGTGGTTCAGGCTGGCCCTGAGCTCAGCCTCAAACTCACATCACAGCAGTCCTCCTGCCTCTGCCTCCCGAGTGCTGGGATTACAGGCGTGAGCCACCACGCCCGGCACTGTGGTATGTGGTGCTGGTTGCTGCTGGGCCTGAGTCTCCTCACCCAGTATAGGTATGTGGTTACCGGGGATCGAACCTGGGTCCTTGCACTTTTAAGACAGGCTCTGGAACCACTGAGCTAACTCCCCGGCCCTCGGTAGATCCTCTTAAGGATCTGCTTCACCTCTCTTTTGGCCTTGCCCGGAGCTGCAGACCCTCCTGCCTCTGCTGGGATGGTGGGTGTGGGCACCACGCCTGATTTACACCTGTTTTCTTGAGCTTAGTACTGTTCTAGCTGCACACGAAAGCTTCAAGTCACTACACCTGGTCTACGCTCCCTACCAACTAAGTGGGAATCTGGGTAGGAGTCCTGAGTGCCAGTGCTTCCAAAGCTGCCCGCTGATTCCAACACTCGGCCAAATGTGAGACCCACTGAGATGGACCCACTAACAGGCACAGCAAACAGGTCGTGGGTGCATTGGTCTGAGGCAGGTACAGGGCAGCCTCCGCTGACGGCCCCTCCCTGAACCCCTCCTGCCCTTCACATACTGGCATCTTAAGGCAGCACCCTCCACCACAGCAAACAGTTCACTAGTTCATGAAATGAAGCTGTCCTTATGTAGCCCTGACCTCAGGTGAGCCGGCAGAATGACAACAAATCTTTTTAAAGTAACTAAACCCCAAAGCTAGGGATGGTGGTGCTAGGGGCCCTTGCCCTGGGAGGCCGAGACAGGAGGGTCACAAGTTCGAGTCCAGCTTGGATAATTTAGCAATTTAGTGAGATACCTTAAAAAAAATCTTGCTTTTCCAAACAGGGTCTTGCTATGTAGTATAAGGTGGCTCCAAACTTGCAGTGCTCCTCCTGCCTCAGCTTCCCAAGTGCTAGAATTACAGGCATGTAGCATTATGGCCAGATAAAATTTAAAAAAAAAAAAAAATTAAGGGCTGGGACAGAACTCAGTGTGAAGCCCTGGGTTCAGTCCCCACTACCACAAAGTAAAACAAAAAACAAAACAAACCAAAAGTCACTAGTTAACCTGAATATTCAAATAAACCTCATTATCCCAAATAGTTTAATTTCATTATCAGAGGTAGGGCATATCATTAGAACCTCAGAACCGAATGTAACGGTCACCTGGCAAGTAGAGGAAAAAATCCTTACAATCACTGCATCAGGTTATAAAAACTTCTTTAATCAAAAACTTAACATTGAACAGATTTACCAAATAAAATGGAAAGTTTCCAATACATTGAAACACAAATCCATAAGTCACCACACACAGTACCCAGCAGGAAAACACAAGACAGCAACGTTCTGCAATCCCTAAAAAGCCACGTCCTGCTTCTCAGGTGCACCTTCCACCCGTCAGGGGGGCCCGTGGCCAGCAGCACTCCGGGGTCACTGAGGCTGTGGCCCACAGCGACTTCCGTGCAGGGCTGCGGTGGTGGTGGCTCTGCCCGAGAAGCAAGGCAGTCACCAGCACATCCAGACAGAGTATAGACCGTCCTTTAAATATCAGAGTGAGAACTGAGGAGGGGACAATCGTAGGATCGGAGAAACGACAGGCAGAAGGAGGCTGCGGAAGGCGAGGCTGAAAGCGGCCGCCAGCATCATTTGTTTGGCTTCTTGGGTAGTGGCCGTCGGAACAGCAGGATGTGAGGTTCTGAAAGATGGAGAGAAATGTAAGAGCCGGCCCACATCGTGCTAGGGACAGCTCACCGCGTCTCCCCGCTGTCGCGCCCTCAGATCTTTGTAACCAGATTAGGAGGGAAGCATGTGGCCTTGGAGACAGACCGCGTCCGGCCGGTCTGCCGAAGCAGAGCTGTCAGGATCGGTGCTCCTGTCGTGCTGGAACAGCCCTGGAGTGTCCTTTATTAGTTTTGCCTGGCAGCTGGGTGTCTGGTGTCTTATCAAGAAATACAATTTCCTGTGCCTATTTGGAAAACATCCAAGAATTTGCTCTCAGATGGCAAACAAAGCTGGGGCTGCGGTCAGTGTTAAGAAGAGTGTTCTCTGGCTAAACTGAAGACTGAAGGGTTTTTAGCAGTCGGTTGCCCCCGGACTTCCCACACATCTTACTTTCATCTTCGGTCACTCTAGCCTGCTCAGACGGCTGGTGTACGTCCTCCCCCGCTCTCCCTCCGCTCTGCGTTCAGCACTCTCATGCCTGCAGTGTAGCAGTGCTATCGGTACGGCTGCTTTTCGCCGTTACACTGACCTGGCTCATGGATCATATAATGGACCCATCCCTGACTCTGCTGAACACCAAGATTCCTCCATTCCGATTCAGACATCAAGTGGGTTTTAGGGACCAGCTTGGCTATATCCTTGGGCAACATGACGTGTCTGGAACAGAAACATGGGAGGTGGGAGTCTGTCAGTACTGGGTACCATCTGCGCACAAATACCTGTATGCAAAGACAAGCAAAGTTACCCCTTCTAAGGGCTGGAAACTAGTTTCTGATGTCAGTGAGTATATACAATCTCACTACGGGGGACAGTCAGCTAGAAATACAAGCCAAATTACATAAATTCTCACAAAAGTATACCAAAAAGTACAAATAAATGAACAGTTCTAGGCCTAATGGGTCTCGCAGAATTCTGGTGTAATTCACGGTATTCTGTGGATTACCCACAATACAATGGGAACCCCAAGAAGCACAGTGAATGTTAATAGTTAGAGGTGAATTTTAAATATGATTTGTAGGGAAAGAAGTTATTTTGTGGAGCAGAGGGGCTTGTTATGGAGTGCTATATGGAAGAGGCACCAGAAGGGATGAAACATAAGTGAATTCCTCGGGGATTGCCACAGGACTTGGGGATTCCATGATCTCCAACCCAAAGTGTCTCTTTATGGCAACAAAAATGATTACTCTCGCTTGGGCCAGACTGATGCAGACACACTTCATAAGGCTGAAGGCAAATGTACTAAGTGCTCCTCTGTGCTGGTAATGAGAGGCTTTTTAACCCCCTAAAGATAACTCCAGTCTGAATTAATTTCTCTCTCCTTTCTTTCAGTGTTTTGAGACAGGGTCTCATTTTGTAGCTCAGGCTGGTCCTGAACTCACTATGTAGCCCTGGCCAGCCTCGAACTCTCAGCAATCCTCCTGCTTCTGCCTCCTGAGTGCTGAGATTACAGGCGTGAGCCACCAGGCCCAACACGGCGGTGTGTGGTACCAGGGATTAAACTAGCGACCTTGTGCTTGTGAGCTAAATCCCTGGCCTTCCAGTCTAAATTTCTGACAATAGCTTATTTATAACCAGTCCTTGACACAAAACTTGTCTTGAACATATAAAACAAAAAACCTCCCTCTTAAACCAATATGATGTTGGTGAGTTCCATGTTCTAGAGGATGAAATTAAGAGATTTTTCTCTAGCCGTTCACATGTTATAAACATATACTTTGAGGTAGTACTTCATACATAGAGGAAAATGCTGAGGATAAGAAAGCTAATTCAGTTATTCTGGAAAAAAGAAGGGTATGTGTTTGTCCAACCTAGAGTTATCACAGACTTAAAACATGTTTCAAATCCAAACGCTGTATCCAGTGGAAGGGCTTTTTTCTTCAGCATCTTGGCAGATGGCTATCCAGTATATTCCAAAACCATTTCAATGGTTCGCTGGGGGGCAGGGCGGGGTTTAGCTCAGTGTTTCCGGTGTCTGCTTAGCAAGTGCAAGGTCTGAGTAACCACATACCACAATGCCAGGCTTGGTGACTCACACCCATCAATAATCAGTACCACACACCACAATCCCAGCACTTGGGAGGCTGAGGCAGGAGGATTGCTCTGAGTCCGAGGCTTGCCTGGCGTACAAAGTGAGCTCAGGGCCAGTCTGAACTACAAAAGTGAGACTCTGTCTCCACAACTAACATCAAAAAACAACAAGTGTTTGCTCTTTCTGGTGTGTGTCTGGTGAGAGCTCTTTGCAGCCAGCTTCCAGTAGAAGCTGCCCGAACCTCTTCCTCAGCAAGTCCTGCCTGCCAACCCTGTCCACGGCTCTAGTACAGCCAAGTTTCACGGCCCTTCTCAAGTCTGTCGGTATTTTCCACAGATTAAGTCTGTGAACAGCAGAACACTGGAGACATATTAGCACCCCATACTGGTCCAATATTTGAAGGGTACCTGCTAGATCTACACTATCTTTTCTCAGCGTCCCTGGCCACCTTTCATTCCACTCGAGTTCTTCGAAACTCCTACCTGAAAAGCAGGCAACCATGCCCTTTTTCTTTCCCATAAATCAATAAATAACACTCAAGCTCTGTTAGGACGTCCCTAACACCGAGGCCGACAGTCAATTTCAGCGGTTTTTTCTCCCTATCCCAGAAGGCTCTGTGGGGTTAATATGATACTAGCCATCTCCAGAAGGCAAGTTTAACTTGTTCAGTAAAGATGTGAGAATGATTCACAAAGTCCTGAGGATGGAGATGCTCAGTACAGCGCTCTACACTTTAGTCAACCGGGCACCGACTTCAAATTCCCCTTCATTGTTTTGGGATCGCCACCCACCCTTCGCGCATGCGCTTTACACTTACTACGGATCGGGCGTCTCGTTAATCTCCCGCGCATGCGCCGCTTCTGTTGCTTTAGTCCGGGTTACTAACTCCTCTACGCCCTCTGGTTAAGGCTCATGGCCCCTCTACGGACCCCGCGCCGGCACTTACCTGTATTCAAACTCCTCATCGTCGTATTTGTCCGAATAATAAATTTGTTTGTGCGACATGTTCGGTCTGCTTGCGGATCTTCAGCTCCGCGCCACCAGGCTCCAAGCAACTCCCAGCAGCACGCGCTCCCACCCTCTTTGGCCTCGCTTTCAAACACACCGCCTGCACTTATTATTGGTTCCTTTGGCGTAAGGCGGGACAGCTCCACTTTGGAGCTTCCGATTGGCTCACCTTTGCTCCTTCTGGAGTCTTTATTGGATTGTAGTTCTTACATCCCTCAAGAACCACCCTGGGCCAAACATAGGCCTCTGATTGGCTATGGCTGGTCCCGAGCGCGTCCTCGCGCTGCCACTGGCTGGTTTGGGAAAGTAGGCGGGGTGTAGGAGGGACGGTGAGGCAGAGGGTCAAGGGTTAGTGAGGCCGGAAGTGAGTGTAATAAAGTTTCTCCGGGGAGGCCGGGCCCAGGGAGAAAGTTGGAGAGGTGACTTGAGCAAGCGGAGGCGTGATCCGCAACCAGATCGGCCCGCGGTGCGGTGCGGAGACTCCATGAGGCCCCGGTGAGTCTTGACTTTTTTTTCTCCTTAGGCGATCCCCTCCTCTACCCCGGAACCCCTCTCTCGGGACCCCACTTCCGGTCTTCATTGCTAAGCCCCACCCCTGAGACCCCTGCCCGGAAGTCCCACCTTCCAATTTCAGGGGGCTCCCCGAACCCCGACTTGTCTTTTATTGTCGCGACCCCGCTCTGCTGCCCGGCTTTCCTGGAAGCCCCACCCCCAGACATGCTTCCCAGCTCTGCTACAACGAAGCCTTCCCTGGCGCTTCCAGTTCTCCGGAACCGCGCCTCCTCGCAGCGATCGCCCGCTAGCCCTAGTCTGTCAGCAGTTCGGCTTCCTAAAGTGCACAGCGTCGCTGCGCCGCGGAGGACCGGGCTTCCCCGAGGCGACGCCGCCCCCTCGGCGGTCCGGCCGCTCGGCCCGGAAGCCCGCCGCCTTCTCCGCGCTCGCGCGGGGGCCACGCCCCCGAGGACATGGATTCGTGCCCGCGGGGCCCGAGCCTCGCCTCGGTGTCGGTGTCCAGCTCCCGGAGGCTTCATCGCCTGCGCTTTCCCGCCCTTTCTCTCCGGGCCCGGACTCGGTTCTTCCGGGCCCTTGCACCCCGCTGGGTGGGAGCTGAAGCTCCCGAGCGGGCTTCGCCGTGGCCGTCCGCTCCTCCTTCACCTCCTCCAAGGGTAGATCTGTTTGAAGTTCAGCACGGGCGAGGAGGCTCGCCGGGTTCCGGCCGCACTCGCGCCTCCCTCCCCAGCCTCGGCCGCACCCCGGGACCAGCGGGGGTCCAGCCTGGCCGCGGTAGCGGGGGCGGTGCGGCGGTTTAGGAGCCGGGTGTGGGGATCTGCCCCGGCGTTTTTTAGGAGCCTCTCCGCCCTCTTGGCTCTTCCCCTTCCCTAACCAGAGCTCGCGCCGGGCTCAGTCCCGTGGTCTAGCCTTCGGCGCTGGGGACCTTCCCGAAGCTCCCCCATTGCCCGCCGCTTGCACCCTCTGGCCGCCTCCCTGCCGCGCTGGGACCACACTGGCCCCCACCGTCGCGGGGGTCTTGCAGTCGGGAAGTCCCGGCTCCTCTGCAGATGTGAAGGCGCCCTCCTTTATGTGCACGTGCCCACGCCCGCTGGCCATTTCCTGGCTCTGGACACCTTGGCTCCACGGTGCCATTTCTGAAGCTGTGCGCACTGTGGCGCGCGTTTGTGTGTGCTTGGAGCGCGAGGCCGGCCGAGCCCTCCTCCGTGTGTCTGCGCGGAGCCCAGGCCTCGGCCACGCGGGTAAATTCCTGCCCAGCGGGGCCGCGCTGAGGGCGCCGGCACGGAGGCAGGGGCGCTGCCGGCGGCGAGACGCTCACACACCCCGCGTAACTGCTGCGAATCACTAACATAGCTTGTCCTGACCCGTGGCTCATCTAAGGGGAAGGCTGAGGTGAGCGTGGGAAGCCGTCTTTCTTCTACTTGTGTTTCTGCCATTTTCCAGCTTCCGTGTGCTGTCCTCAAGCAGGGCTGCGGCAGGAAGCTGCGGTTTGGGACGGCTCCCTGGGCCCGGCGTCGCCCTCTCTTCTCTTAGGGACACAGTCTTCTCGAGAGGGCTCTCTCACTTTTTGAGACAGGCTCTCCTGTGTAGCTCAGGCTGGTCTCGAACTCACTCTCACCTGAAAACTCAGTGATCCTCCCGGCAAGCGATCTCCCGGCCTCAGACCTCCAGGGTGCCGGGGTCAAGGCATGAGCCATCTTGCCCGGTTGCGTGCGTGTTCTCTCCGTTAGCTTCTTGCTTTGTAACTAGGGCCGTTCGGGGAGGGTGCCCGCCCCGGGGCTGCTGCTCCCTGGCTGGTGTCTTCCTGCAGCTCCCTGATGCAGTGCCCACGTTGGCCCGTGCCCTTTCCTGCACCAGCTTGCTCGTGCGCCCGGCCCCGCTCTGCATCCGCGGGGACCACGCTCTGCCCTCGCGTTTCCCTCACTCCGGTCACAGCTGCTGTAGCACAGGGTGCTAATGGCCCGGGGCTCCCCGAGGCCACCTCCGCACCGCGCGTGGCAGTTGCGGGGGTTGCCTGGGCTGGAGCATGGAGGAATTCGGGCGGCAGGAAGGGAAGAGCTGAGTTCTGGGATCCCCGCCCTTTCCCCCCAGTCCCCCTGGCTGCCTGCCCGCTGTGGCCTGACCGTGTCCGGTTTGGAGTGACCCAGACCTCCCCTTATCGCCTCCCTTTTTTTCCTACTGCTCCATCCTTCGCTCCCACCCCACCCCACCCCACCTTTCCTGCTCCCCAGATTACTAGTCGCGTGTGGAGCGGGCGGTAGGAGCTCCACCGGCCGCCGGGCGGAGGGAGTCGGAGCTTTGGGAGCTGGCGGGGCTCAGCTTCTCTGAGCCCGTGAGTCAGCACTGTCCTCGGATTGGCCGCCGCCCTGCGAGCCCCGCCCCGGGGCGGGGCCAGCGGCTCCGGGTCCAGCCCGGTCTCTGCCCAGCCTGGGAAGAGGCTCCGCGCTGGGCGCTGGGCGCTGGGCGGGGATGCGGCCGGACGCTGTCTGGGTCTGACCTGGGGGAGCAGAAGCCACTGGTCCTTTCCCCAAGACCTCTGTGACCTCGGGCTGCAGAGGTCTTGCCAGGCTAAGGGCTGGGATGCCCCCTGCCTGGCCCCCTTGCCAGAGCTGGCAAGGGGGCCGGGCCGGCTGGGCAGCAGCCGCAGGCTCTTCCAGTCATGGATCTCCTACCCCCCAAGCCCAAGTACAACCCCCTTCGAAATGAGTCTCTGTCTTCGCTGGAGGAGGGGGCGTCGGGGTCCAGCCCACCGGAGGAGCTCCCTTCTCCGTCAGCCTCCTCCCGGGGCCCCATCCTGCCCCCTGTGCCTGGGGACGGCAGTCCCACCACCCTGTGCTCCTTCTTCCCCCGGATGGGCAACTTGAAGCTGGCCAGCTCGGCTGGGGGGCGCCTGGGGCCGAAGGGGGAGTCAGGCAGGGCTGCCGAGGACGGGGTGGGCGCCGCAGGGACAGCTGTGCTGGACTCAGGCCCCCTGCCCCTCCTCCAGGACATGAACAAGCTGAGTGGAGGCGGCGGGCGCAGGACTCGGGTGGAAGGGGGCCAGCTGGGGGGCGAGGAGTGGACCCGCCACGGGAGCTTTGTCAACAAGCCTACGCGGGGCTGGCTGCATCCCAGCGACAAGGTCATGGGGCCTGGGGTTTCCTACTTGGTCCGGGTGAGTGACTGTCCCCCGACTGCTCCCCCACACCCTCCAGTTCCTGTTTGCTCCCCTCTGCTCCCCCATCTCTTCCTGCTCCTCCCCAACAGTCCCGCTCCGTTGCTCTTTCCCCAGTTCTGTGCTCCCTCCTTTCCAGGCCCAGAACATCTCTGCCTGGGTCCGTTTCCTTTTTTGAGGGTCTCCCCCCAACTAGCATAATGCCTGGCACATGAGAGGCATTTAGTAGTGCTGGTGTGAGCGACTTCCTGACCCTCCCCTCTGGAGGTGCCCCCCAGTTCCCCCGCTCTCCCCCAGACTCCTGGGGCTCGAGCTCCTGCTCCTCCTGGGGCACGAGCTCCGCTCTCCCAGCTTGCCTGTCTCTCCGGCCGGTTTTGTTGTCTGCGTGCTGTAGGACGCAGCTGTGGTAGTGGGTCTTTCCTTCTCTCTGAGGCCGCACAGGGAAAAGTCCTGGCGAGGGGGTGGGGGGAGGCAGCTGACCTGTCGCCTCCACCCTCCCTCAGTACATGGGCTGCGTGGAGGTCCTGCAGTCAATGCGTGCCCTGGACTTCAACACCCGGACTCAGGTCACCAGGTCAGTGGGCCGGGGTGGACTGTGTGAGGCCGCAGGAAGGGGAAGGAGGGAGGATTGCTTCTGTTGCTGCTAAGGGCGGCTTATGTTGGGGTGAAAAGGACTCAGAGAAAGTTAGAAGAGTCGGTCAAAGTCCGAAGGGAAAGCAGTGGCTCTTGGTCTGGCTCTGTGACCCTCAGCCTGGGGGTGTGAAGGTCGCAGAGCAGCTGGGGGCTCTGGTGGAGGGTTAGGTGGAACACTGCCTTTGGGATGGGCTTGTGGCAGTTGGTAGCTGGGAAGAGGTGAGGCTCTACCCATTGAGGCCCTAACCCAATCAGCCAGGAAGCGGCCTCCGTGTCATCAAATATTAAAGGGCCTTAATTCAATCCACTATGACAAAGAGCCTGGAGTACCCTGGGAGTCTGGCCTGGCCTTCCCCTCCCCCAGGCGAGTGGGAGGCAGGCCGTGCGTCTGAGTACCTTTCTTTCCCCAGGGAAGCCATCAGTCTGGTGTGTGAGGCTGTGCCGGGTGCTAAGGGGGCAACAAGGAGGAGAAAGGTAAGTGGGGTGGGGTAGGTGGGGTAGGGTGGGCTGGGGAAAGTGCGGAGGGCCAAAGGAGGGCACTGTGGGGTATGTGGGCAGAAGGGCAAAAGGCGGGAGTGTTCCTGGTGTGAGGGTGCTCAGGTCGGGTGCTGGGCCTCCCCTAGCCCTGCAGCCGCCGTCTCAGCTCCATCCTGGGGAGGAGCAACCTGAAATTCGCTGGAATGCCAATTACTCTTACCGTGTCGACCAGCAGCCTCAACCTCATGGCCGCAGATTGCAAACAGGTTGGTTGGTGAAAGCGGGGGCAGAGGCGGGGATGGCTCAGGGGGCCAAAGTAGGGGAGGGGGCTTGGGAACAGCAGGGCAGGAGAAGGAAACGTGCGGGGGATTAGTGGTGGTCAGGGGGACGAGGGGTCGGAGGGTAGGGGAGAGAAGAGAGAGAGAGAGATGGGGGTGGGGGGAGGAGAGAGACGGCACCAGGGCGCTGTGCCGGTGGGAGGCGCCTGCGGTCCAGCCGCCTGACACGTGCCGTCGCCTTCTTCCTTCGCCGCCTGCCGGACCCTCAGATCATTGCCAACCACCACATGCAGTCTATCTCGTTCGCGTCCGGCGGGGATCCGGTGAGTTGGGGGGCAGAGTTCAGGGGGGTGGGGAGAAGCCTAACAGCCTGGGGGTGGAGAAAACCCTCGTAGAAAGGTGGGGATGCCTGTGTTGTGGTAGTATCTGTAAAGCCCAGGTGTCGGCTCCGGAGGAGATGGAGCTGCAGAGTATAACTAACTGGCTTCTTCCAACTCTGCACCAGGACACAGCCGAATATGTTGCCTATGTTGCCAAAGACCCTGTGAATCAGAGAGGTGAGGTGTGGTGGGGAGCATTGGGCAGGGCCGGCTGTCCGTGAGGCAGGTGAGCAGGACCTGGGGTTCTCTCCCGCTCTTGCTGGGCAGAGCTGGTAGGGCCTGTCCACACCTCCTCGCGGCACCCCCAGAGCTCTCCAAGCCCTGTTGTGCTTCCAGCCTGCCACATCCTGGAGTGTCCTGAAGGGCTCGCCCAGGACGTTATCAGCACCATTGGCCAGGCCTTCGAGCTGCGCTTTAAGCAGTACCTCAGGAACCCACCTAAGCTGGTCACCCCCCATGACAGGTGAGTGGGGGGGCAGGCGGCAGCCCTAGGCTCTAGAAGGGCTGGAAAAGTAGGTCTGTTGTTCCCACACTTGCACGCCAGGAGGTCCTGGAAGCAGAGAGTCCGCGTGCCTTGCTTCCCACTTCCTGCCATTCTTACTTTTATGGCTTTTCTGGCGCCTGGGGGCCATCCTGTGTGCTGTGGTGGGGCTGTGCAGCCTCGCCTTCTCTGGCTGGATGGGCTCTTCCGTCCACAGCGCCCTCACATTCCACCCACCCTCTCTCTGTCTCCCCCGCCCCTCCCTCTCCCCGGCTCCCTGGGCTGTGTCTGTCCTCTGGTCTGTATCCTCCTGCCGGGGGGGTTAGGCTATTCTGGAGGAGCCCCTCCCACGACCTGTGTTTCCTGTCCCTCTTTGGAGACAGTGTACCCATCAAGGGCACGAGAGTATAGTCAAACCCAAATGTAAACCCTGGGTGCACCCTGTTTTGTTGTGGGAATTTGGGCAAATCTTTTCACTTCTGAGTCATTCTTGTTTGTAAAATGTGGGAAGGAAATAATACCAGCCTAAGAGTTTCCAGGGGATGAAATGACTTCACTGTAAACACCCAGCCTCGGTGTAGCCTACAGTGCCTGGCTGCCGTTTAGTTCCCTGCCGCCTCCTGCCTACACAGCTTGCAGCCCCCTGACTCTGCTGTCTCTCAGGATGGCTGGCTTTGACGGCTCAGCTTGGGATGAGGAGGAGGAGGAGCCACCTGACCATCAGTACTATAACGACTTTCCGGGGAAGGAGCCCCCGCTTGGGGGGGTGGTCGACATGAGGCTTCCGGAAGGAGCCACGCCAGGGGCTGCTCGACCCCCTGCGCCCAGCGCCCAGGCCCCCAGCCATCTAGGAGCCACCCTGGTGAGTGGCGTGAACGGAGGGGCCTGAGCCCTGGCCCGGAGTGACACGGGGCCTCTGGGCTCAGAGTCTGTCCTTCCAGCCCATAGGGCAGCCTGCCGTGAGCGACCCCGAAGTCCGCAAGCAGATGCCACCTCCACCACCCTGCCCAGGTACAGAGGGAGCTGAGTGTGCAGAGGGGTGCAGGGAGATGAGTGCGCCACAGCACCCCCTTTCCTCTGCAGGCAGAGAGTTGTTCGATGATCCCTCTTACGTCAATGTCCAGAACCTCGACAAGACCCGGCAGATGGGGGGTGGGGCCGGACCCCCCAATCCTGCTGTCAATGGCAGTGCACCCCGAGACCTCTTTGACATGAGTGAGTGCGTTTCTTGTTCTGTGCCCCCATCTTCCTACCTGTCTCCTCTCCTTCCTGGCTTCCCTCCTGGAAGGCCTGGGTCCTGGGCATCTGTTGGCCCAGCCCGACCCTGCTAACCCTCTCTGTGCCTCCAGAGCCATTTGAAGATGCCCTCCGGGTGCCTCCACCTCCCCAGCTGATGTCCATGGCTGAGCAGCTCCGAGGGGAGCCCTGGTTCCACGGGAAGCTGAGCCGGCGAGAGGCTGAGGCTCTGCTGCAGCTCAACGGTGACTTCCTGGTGCGAGAGAGCACGACCACGCCCGGCCAGTACGTGCTCACTGGCCTGCAGAGCGGACAGCCGAAACATTTGCTTCTGGTGGACCCTGAGGGTGTGGTGAGTGTGGTGGCAGAGGGAAGGTGCAGCACCCCCGAGCATCCTTCTTCCCTCGTGGCCTTCTGGACTTCGGTGCCCTGGCAGCCCTGGGGGGTCCCTTTAGCGGGTGAGGAGTGGGCTGCAGTCCTAACCAGACCTCAAGTCCCTGACCTTATGGCCGTGAGGCCTCAAGCATCTTGCCCTCCCCCGCCCCTTTTAACACTAGGGATCACATGGAACCACCTCCATCCCCGCCCCTTTTTCTTTTGAGACAGTCCTGTAGGACACTAAGTTGCCAGGCAGGGCCCAGATCGGTGATGCTCCAGCTTCAGCCTCCCATAGAGCGGCGCTTACAGAGGTGCACCCCAGGCCCGGCCTGTGCCCCTCTTGATGAGGGGGGACACCACCGTGCCGGTGTAGCTGCTTGGGGTTGCACACTGAGTCTCCTGGTGCTGCGTGGCCGGGGCCGGAGACAGCACCCTGTCTGACCTGCCTGCTCGCCGCTCCTCCCACCTTGGCCCCTTTCTACAGATCTCAGCCTGCGTCCCAAGTCATGTTCACACTCTGATCTTCCGCTGAGGCATGCCAGCTTTCTCTGAGCCAAAAAAACTAATTCCTCAGGTTTACAGTTTGCAGCCGAGCCCCCTTTCTGCCCCTCGGTTCCCTGGGCTGCTGATCCCCACAGCTCTGCACAGCTCCCGGCCTAGAGAAGCCTCAGGCCCCGGGTGGGGCCCTCTCCCGCCTCAGCCTCTGCGCTGGCCTCCGCTTGAGCTCTTTCCTTCCCGCCTTCCCAGGTCCGGACAAAGGACCACCGCTTTGAGAGCGTCAGTCACCTCATCAGCTACCACATGGACAATCACCTGCCCATCATCTCTGCGGGCAGCGAACTGTGTCTACAACAGCCAGTGGAGCGGAAACTTTGATCTGCCCTGACCTCTCTCCCTGCTGCCCTCCGGCCCCTCTGCCCTAACCCTGTCTCTCAGGACTCACTGAGGAGTGTCCTATGGGCTTGGCCTCGGTGGGAGCTGGGAGTGGTGTGGACGCTGGCTTCAGTGCCAGCTGAGCGAGGGCACTGAGTCAGGAGCCTGGGGTAGAAACCTGCTTCTCCCCAAACCTCACCAAAGTATTAATGTGGAGTGGCCCCCTTGCCTGGGCTTTTACTGTGCCAACCTGATGTCCCCTCCCCCCAAAGGGGCTCCTGTAGTGGAAGCGTTCCCATGGTGACAGGCCCAGGGGAGGCGCTGTCCGCCTTTCTGGGGAAGGCGAAAGAATTACACCTCTGTCCACTCCTGGGTTCCTGGCGTCCCAGATGCCTTCAGCACTCCCCCCCCCCCCGTGTTTAAACGTGTGCCTTTGACCATCTCCTAGGTCTGAAGATATTCTATGCAGAGTTCTCAGGCCCCTGAGTTCAAGGACAGGGTGCTGGCACTGCCCTCTGCTCAGCACCCCCTCCGGCGTGCGCTGGAAAAGAGGGAGGAGTGAGGCTGTCCCCTCTCCGGGGGACATGAACCCTCAGGTGGCCCAGAGCCGCCCCTGGCCGGGGAGGGGCGGCCGCCCTGCGCAGTGCCTCCCGCGGCCTCGCGGGCTCTGCGGGGTCCCTTTCGGAGCCCTGCGCTCCGTGCATGCCCGCGCTCTCCGCGCCGGCCCCGCCTCTTCCGGGGCAGCGTGCGGCCGATGTCGTCCTCCGCGCAGTGCGCTCCCAGGCGGGCTTTGCGGACGTGGGGACGGGCGATGGGGCTTCCAGCAGTAGAAAATCCCCACAGCCATCTGTAGATTTGGAACCGCGTTCATTTTTTATATGTGTATTTTATGGCTGTACATTTACCGTCCTAGTTTTTGTTTTCCATTTTGAGCACAAAATGATAATCGATTACATTTATACATCACCTCTTTGACTTTTCTGAGCCCTTTTACAACTATTGGCATTTCTCACCACCGGCAGCATTATCTTTTTTACAAGAGACCTGAGGCAGGTATTGATTTTGACCTAGGACTGGAAAACTTGGGGCGCGGCTGGGAGGCAGAAGTCTGGCTGAGGAGTTCCTGTGTGGCAAAGCTTGGGGCCCGCCCGGGGTCGGTCGGACGGACGGACGGACGGACGGCCTCCCTCGCTGGTCTTGAGGCCTCGGGGAGAGGGAGAGGAGGCAGAGGCGGGTGTTTCCGCCCCAGCCGCCGCCTTTTTTGTTCAGTTTGTTCACGGGTCTCATTTATACCAAAGGGAAATAGTCTTCATTAAAGTCCGTATTTCTTCTACCTCCGCCTCTTGGCCCCTGTCGCGAGCCCTTCGTACCCCGTGGGCCTCGGGTGCGGGAGGGGCCCCGTCCCGGGGCCGCGGGGGTCCGGAGCGCCGGCGGGCGGGCGGGCGGCTCGGCTCTCCGCCGACCCAGCCCCGGGTCTCCGGCGCGCGCTCCCGGGGCTCCCGCCGGGTGGTTCGGCCCGGGAGCGAGGTGGGCGCCGCCGGCCCGGGCAAGCCGACGCGGTCCGCGCCCGCGGCGCGAGGCCGCCCTGCATTCGCGCGGCAAGCGGCGGGCTCGCGCACGGCTGCCCGCGCCCGGCCTCGCCTCCCCTCCGCGGCGCTCGGTGGTGGTGGCGGCCCAGCCGAGTTCCGCTTCCGGTTGCTGCCGCCGGCGGGCTGGGGAGCCCCGGCGAGTGCACGGTTTGCTCCGCGCCGCGCCGCGCGCTCTTTGCCGCAGGGGCTCGTGGCGCCCCTGGCCCGCGCTCCGGGCGATGGTGCGGCCTGAGGCCGCCTCCATCCCCCGCCGCCGCTGACCCAGGCCCCCCGCTCCATGGCCGCCTCGGCGCCGCCCCCACCGGACAAGCTGGAGGGAGGTGGCGGCCCCGCACCGCCCCCTGCGCCGCCCAGCACCGGGAGGAAGCAGGGCAAGGCCGGTGAGAGCGCGGAGAGGCGGGCGCTGGAAGGCTCGGGATCCTTGGGGGGCGGAGGGTGCTCGGCGGGTGGGGAGCGTCCTCGGGCCGAGGCCTCCGGGAGTGGGGGGGTCAGGGTCAGAGGTTGCCCTCGGGCTTAGGGGAGTGTGTCACGGAGGGACTCCAGAGTGTGCAGCCACATGGACATAGGGAGTCTCGGACTCTGGGAATGTCGAGGGTAGGCGCTCTGTCATTTCGGGGAAGACAGGTTTGAGTGCGGGCCTGCAATTCACGTGATAAGTAAGCAAGGATGCGCTCAAGTTAAAGTAGCCCTGGCAGAGCGGAGCTTGGAGAAGCCAGGGAAACATACCTGCGTTTGCATTTTGCTACTCTTCCAGGTCTGCAAATGAAGAGCCCAGAAAAGAAGCGAAGGAAGTCAAATACTCAGGTGACTGCGGTCCGGTGTGGGGTAGTTCCCAGCAGCCCCTAGATGCTCCGCTCAGTTCGTGTCGCCCTCGGGTGCAGGGAGCGGACAAACTGCCCATTCGTTCTGATTCTGTTCCTTTTCCCCAATCTTAGCTTAAGGGAGGGCTCTTTTGATCCCTCAGAAGAGGATTTGACCAAAGGCCTCCTGGGCAGGGTTGCAGTCTTCCTCAGGTGTCCTGTCCCATTTCTCTCAGAATGATAAACACCTGCAACGACAGAGCCTTTTCTGAGCACAGAGATTGTGCTAAGGTGCTTATAAGAGTTTTGGGAGGGCCAAGCTCGGTGGTTCCAGCGTCTGCCTGGCAAGTACAAAGTCCTGAGTTCGATCCCTGGTACCACAAACCCAGTGCCGGGCGTGGCGGCTCACACCTGTAATCCCAGCACTCAGGAAGCAAAGGCAGGAGGATTGCTGAGTTTGAATTGGCCTGGGCTACATAGTGAGTTTGGGGCCAGTCAGAATTACAAAGCAAGACCCTGTCTTAAAAAAATTAAAAAGAAAAAAGTTTTGGGCGGTAGTATGCATTGGCCCAGTTTTACAGATGAGAAATTTTAAGGCTTTAAAAAATTAAATGAACTAGCTGGGCCTGTGTTGCAGCTGTGATCTCAATACTCTGGGAGGCTGAGGCAGAATGGTTAATTTGAGCCTAGTGTGGGCAATTTAGAAACTTAGGAAGACCCTGTCTCAAAGAGCCAGAGGGCCAGGGATATAGCTCAGTGGTTCCGGCGCCTGTCTTGGAAGCGCAAGGACCCGGGTTCGATCCCGGTAACCACATACAATACTGGGAGTGGAGACTCACGCCCAGCAGCAATTAGCACCACATACCACAGTGCCGGGCATGGTGGCTCACGCCTGTAATCTCAGCGCTCGGGAGGCAGAGGCAGGAGGATTGCTGTGATGTAAGCTTGAGGCTGAGCTCAGGGCCCAGCCTGAACCACAAAGTGAGACCCTGTCTCAAAAAACCTATAAAATAAATAAAGAGCCAGAGATATAGCTCAGATGACTGTCTTGAATTCAGTCTTCAGTACTGCCAAAAGGAAAAGTTAAATAAACCTAGCTTGGTGGTTCTCACCTGTAATTCTAGTTACTTAGGAGGCCGAATTAAGAGGACTCCAGTTTTTTTTTTTCTTTTCCGTACCAGGGATTGAAGTTGGGTCCTTGGGCTTCCAAGGTAGGCATGATATCACTTGAGCTAATTCCTCAGGCTAAGGATGGCAGATTTGAGCCCAGCACAACTTGGTGATGTTCTGTCTCAAAATAAAGAAGGGCCAAGGATTTAGCACAAGTGGTACTGCACCTACCTTGGAAGCCCAAGGGCCTAACTTCAATCCCCAGAGCTGAAAACAAAATTTAAAAAGGGCTAGGGATGTGGCTCAGCACTCCCAAAGGTTCAACACCTAGTACTGCACCAGAAGAAAGAGAAAGATCGGCTTCAAGGTCAGAGCTGGTATTTCGGTGTAGTTTTACCTGTTTTTAAAAACAGCATTGTACGGTACCCCTGCCTCCTGCCCCTGCAGTCCAGGCCTTCGTGACTTTAAATCTGGGTAGGTCAGTGGCAGCCCCTGGAAGTCTGTGGTGTGGCCCTGGTGGCTCAGCTGCCCCCGTGACCCTCTTCCTGTTCTCTGCCAGGGCCCCGCGTACTCACATCTGACGGAGTTTGCACCGCCCCCCACCCCCATGGTGGATCATCTGGTCGCATCCAACCCCTTTGAGGATGACTTTGGCGCCCCTAAGGTGGGAGGTGCAGCCCCTCCATTCCTTGGCAGCCCTGTGCCCTTTGGAGGCTTCCGTGTACAAGGGGGCATGGCAGGCCAGGTCCCCCCAGGCTATGGCCCTGGGGGTGGAGGGGGACCCCAGCCGCTTCGCCGACAGCCTCCTCCATTCCCTCCCAACCCGATGGGCCCAGCTTTCGGCGTGCCCCCTCAGGGCCCTGGCTACCCTCCGCCCGGCAACATGAACTTCCCCAGCCAGCCCTTCAACCAGTCCCTGGGTCAGAACTTCAGCCCTCCGGGTGGGCAGATGCTCCCAGGCCCGGTGGGTGGCTTTGGCCCCATGATCTCTCCCTCCATGGGACAGCCTCCCAGGGCGGACCTGGGCCCCCCTTCTCTCCCCCAGCGCTTTGCCCAGCCAGGGACTCCTTTTGGCCCCTCTCTTCAGAGACCTGGGCAAGGGCTTCCCAGCCTGCCCCCCAATACAAGTCCCTTCCCTGGCCCCGACCCTGGCTTCCCTGGCCCTGGGGGTGAGGATGGGGGGAAGCCCTTGAACCCCCCTGCCCCCACTGCTTTCCCCCAGGAGCCCCACTCGGGCTCCCCAGCTGCTGCAGTTAATGGGAATCAGCCCAATTTTCCACCCAACAGTAGTGGGCGGGGTGGGGGCACTCCGGATGCCAACAGTTTGGCACCTACTGGCAAGGCAGGTGGGAGCTCAGGGCCCCAGCCCCCCCCCGGCCTAGTGTACCCCTGTGGTGCCTGTCGGAGTGAGGTGAGCGATGACCAGGATGCCATACTGTGCGAGGCCTCCTGCCAGAAGTGGTTCCACCGAGAGTGCACTGGCATGACCGAGAACGCCTACGGGCTGCTGACCACCGAGGCCTCTGCAGTGTGGGCCTGCGACCTGTGCCTCAAGACCAAGGAGATCCAGTCTGTCTACATCCGAGAGGGCATGGGGCAGCTGGTGGCAGCTAACGACGGGTGATGCGCGCGGCGATGTGGTCCGTGTGTCCTGCCTGCCCCCCAGGTGTCCCTGGCTCTTTGTCCTGGTCTCCGCTGGCTTCCCATCCCCATGGAACAGAAGCCTGATGGTTCCAGGGCAGAAGAGCCACCAAGGCGGGCTGGCAGAAGAGCCCTATCCTCCACACTCCTGGAAACTTGAGCACTGAGATCTGTAGATTCAGGAAACCAACGCCCTGTTGAGCAGAGCCATTTTCTGTGGCCATCTCTGGAGGCCTCAGGATGTGACTGCAGGAGAAACAAAGATGAAAGAAATTCCGAGGGCATGGGTTCATCCACGGACGACGGACGACAGACGCTCTGACACGGCCTAGCAGCCCCATCTGCCCACAGCTGCAGCCTCGGGGTTTGGGGAGGAGGGCTGTTTCTTGGGTAATGGAGTTCGACTCTGCCCAGCTCTACCGCAGCTCTTGCGTGTGCTCAGAGACAGCTGTGAGGAATAAATGAGGTTTCTCCCTTTTCCCCTTTACCTCGCCCAGACTGTCCAGCTCCTCTCGCTGCACCAGAGGGCTGGAAGGAGGAGTTCTGGCTGCGGCAGTGTCTTGGTGACCTGGGGAGAGATGCTGGCAGGACATACCTTCCTCATACCAAAGTCACTAGTCTTTTCTCGGCTTTCTGCTTTTTTTTTTCTCCTAGTCACCGTTGTTTGTTTGTTTGGTTTTTTTTTTTTTTTGCTAAAAATTGGAATGTGTGATGTGGCAGAGCAAAATATTGGGAGTTGCCCCGGAGGCCTGGACTCTGATCGTGTGGACCTCCTTGCGTCCATCTGTGGCACGTTATACTCAGCTCTGCCCTTCCACGTTGGTGCCCTTGCTCACGCCCCATGGCTGCACTGAGGGAAGCTTGGAAGGGCACAGAGCCCTCATATCGCATTTCCTCCCAGAGAAAAGAGTCCAAGTGAACCCTGACACCTGGTGTAAGGACCAGGGCCTGGATCCTCGATTCCATGGCACCGAAAGGTGGAAAGGCCTTTTCTGGCTTCTCGCTGTTCTTGCGGTTCTTTAGTATCGAGTCCAAGCTGATGATCTCGCATTTCTCATTCCACAGCCAAAGTCGTGCCCTGCCTGGGCTTGGTTTGTTTTTATTTTTACCTCCCTGCCGGCCGGAGACCGGCCTGGGGCGGGCGCAGAGCCCCTCAGCTCCACACACGTTCCTCAGCGGCTGGGGGAGGCAGGCGGAGGTGTGGCCCTCTGCGCGGAGGGCGGCGGCCCAGCCACCGCAGCCCCTACCCCTTCTCAGTTCCTGCGCGTGGAGCCGGCGGCCTCGGAGGCTGAGAAGGAAGCGGGGCGTCCAGGCTTCTCCGCGGGTCTCCCCATGCGGTGCAGCGGCTGCGGCAGCACCCGGCTCAGCTCGGTGCTGTCTGCACTTCGATTCACCCTGCTTTACTTGCTACGTTTGTGTTGTGTCTCCCTCCGCAGCTCGTAAGATGCTCCTGAGGAGTTGTCCCATCGGCCCCCTCTTGCTCGCTCTACTACTTTTTGGAAGAAAGTGGGGTGGCAGTGTGGTGGAATCTTTTGTACGGTTGGATTAATAAAATGACGTGAAAAGCCACGCGTGGAGTCCTCGCCGTTTATGTGCAGAGGCTGGAACGGGCCTCTCACTGCTGGGAAGAGGGCTCAGCAGCGAGGCGACCCGCCAGGGTCCCTGGGAGCGGGTGGCAGGAAGATCCACGCCCTGGAGCTGGGTCCTGCCCTCCGCGGGCCCAGCTGCAGAAACCGTGCTTGCTTTCTGCGCCGGGCGGGCCGCTAGGCAGAGTTGGCTCTGCGGCCTCGGCCGCCAGTACCGAGCTCGTCTGGGTGACAGCCCCAGCGGCACCCTCGCTCAGCCTGCGCAGGAATGAGGAGGGCGGGGGGTAGGAGGGCTATTTCCGAACACGGCGGCCGCCTGCCCGCTCCCCTCCCCCGGCCGGCAGCTGTCCGCGGGCCCGGGCCAGTGTGGTGACACCGCCCTTTGCCTTTCAGTCCGGTCTTCCCTGCAGATGCTCTGGACGGTGGCAAAGGGGTTGAGCTCAGTGACCCACCAGCCGGTAAACCCGGGTTTAGAGGCTGCGTAACCTCTCCTTTCTCCCCTGCTTGGGTCTCAACTCAGCCCTTATTGGCCAAAAGTTTCCGCCCCCTCGGAGGAAGTCGGCTTTTTATTGGTCAGTCTTCAGTGACGCGTTCACACACTCGGCTGGGAATCCGGGGAGGCAGCAACAAGTTAAACTGAAGACGGAAGAGCCAGGCGGCTCGGGTCAGGTAATGGCCTGGTGGGAAAGGGCCCGCAGACCCCGCGAGAAGGGCTCCTGGAGAGCGGGCAGAGCCCTAGAAGGCATGGCTGCCCCCGGGGTCCACAGAGCGGCTTTTCAAAGGACCTGGGGCTGGGGAGGAGGGGCGGGCATTTGCCAGGCAGGAACTTGCTCCGGGTCCTGCAGGCGAGTGCTTTTGGTCCTTTCCATTAGTTTGGGCAACAGCTATTAGAATTCTGAGTTGAAAGAGTTGGAGGCGCAGCTTCCTCGTTTTGTACAGAGTAGGAGAGCTCCCCCTTTAGCTGTTTTTAGCAATAGCAGAAGCCGATGATCCATACAGTGTTTAGGTGAACGCTGCCGAGTGCAGAGAGAGTGATGGGAAGGTAGTGGGTTTGCTTCGGAGGCACGAGACATGAGAAGAAAAAGCTCTCCCGACAGCAGGGATGTGAGGGGATCAGCGGGACGGACTTCCTAATAAGGCTGGAGAGCGCTGGGTTATATTTAGGAATCTTGGATGAATACAGCCAAGAGAAAAGTCTCAGGATCTGAAGCCCTGAACGCAGAGGTTCCAAACTGTCCCTTGTTTGGGTTTCTAAAGTGTTTGTCTTGGTGACCCAAATACCATTGATGGTTTCCATGGAGACAGTGGGTCTGTCTGACATCACCCTGGTTGCCATGGTACCTGGTTCTGGAGGACCTGAGCAGGCTGTGCACAGTGATGGATAAACAGGGACTCCAGCCCAAGCTGCTGCCACTTCCTTCCTGACACCACCTGTTAACAGTCACGCACAGCAACTGTGCACCCAGCGGAGGACGGCAGAGCGGGGGAGGGCTGAGACCCGAAGGCTGAGCAGAGCCGGGGCCTGAGCAGAGGGGAGGACGGCCAGGCTCGGTCACTTGCCCTGGGCGAGGATTTGGGCTGGCAGGTTATGCGGGCACACTCAGGCTTAAAGCCCAACAGATGAGTGAGGGCAGTGCGGCTGCTTCCAGGGGTGGCGTTCCTTGCCGAGTCACTTCCGCTGGCCGCCCGCCTGCCCCTCCGGAGGCGTTCATTTGACCTCTGAAGGGTCCCGGACTTGGGGGCCAGCTTGTGTCTCCTCCACCCTCGTGCCTCCTCGCCGCTCCCCAGCCTAAGGGCACAGTTTGGGGGCCTTTGCTGAAGGAGGACTCCCTCTCCCGTCGCCTTGCTTCACGCCTGCACTCTGCAAGACAGAGAGCCAAGGGCAGCGGGTAGCACCGGAGTTCTTACTTTTGTCTGTTTTTTGCAAACTATGAAGTGCTTTCTACATGATAGTTGCCATAAGGCCTTTTCCTGGTCACACTGAAGTTCCTTCAGACCGAACTGCAGATCTCTATGAAGGGAAGCCCAAGTTAGGATGGAGAGAGTGCGGAGCAGGTTGGCCAGAGGTGTCTGTTCTGTGCCGGGCCCTCGGCCTGGCGGCATTTGCACTTGAGGATGTGAGGGGCTGTTTCCCTGCTAGGCAGTCACAGCCAGCTGGAGTCACAGCCGGAGCCGTGAGCGCTGAACCCCGGGACCAGCGGGGGCAGGCTGCGGGCAGCCGGCGCAGCTCCGTCGGGGCCCTGAGGAAGCAGGTGGTGGCTTGGGAGCTGCCTGCCTTTGTGAGGCCCGTGCTGTTTGGTTTTCCTGACTCTCAGCTGCGGATCTTTGGAGCGCCGTCGGGCAGCCCTCCGGGGCTTCTTCCTCTCCCACAACACCTGGGCTGGGGCCGGATGCTCCTGGGGCCTTCCCAGCCCTCGGTGCCTTTGACCTGTCAAGGTCTGTTCAGGTTCCACGGCCTGTGAGGCATCCGGCTCGGAAGGTCTGGAGCCAGCCTGGGCTCAGGGCAGGTGCCCAGCCCTGGACCCGTGGGGCCCAGCCAAGACGTCCCCTCCTGAAGGGAGCTCCGGTCCTCATGAGAGCCTTTCCTTGCAGGTGGCAGACACTGCAGCCCCAGGGACCTCAGCAGCTATGGCCTCCTGCCCAGACTCAGATAACAGCTGGGTGCTCGCGGGCGCAGAGGTAGGAGGAGCAGGCCTGGGAACCACAGGGAAATGGCGGTTTAGGCTGGGCTGCTTCCAGGTGTGTCCCCTCCTTGGTCCTGATGGCCGCTTCCCTGCCTCCAGCCAGCTGCTTCGGAGTCCCAGCTGAAAGACTGGTGACTGGAACTTGGGTCTATGTGAAGCAGGGTCAGAGCCGGGCCAGCTGAGGGAACGGGAGCTCCGGTGGGAGAGCAGCGGGGGCTGAGGTCACCGGGTGATGGCACCCGTGGCGCTGTTGGAGGCTGTTGTTGGAGGGAGGCCGGCTGGCCCTGGGAACCGCTGCAGGAGGCCCCGAGGCCATAAGGCAGCCAGGCCTTCTCCTCACAGTGGCCAGTGAGGAGCCAAGAGTTGGAGGACAGTGGCTTGGAAGAGGCCCAGCCTCGTGTGGGAAGGGGACAGCTTCCAAGGCCCCTGGGGGCACGCAGGTGGCAGTTGATGGGCGGGACCCTAGAGGACTCTTGTGCTCCGGAAAAGAGAGAAGGGCTGTGAGGAGAGGGTGACGGCGTGTTGGAGGAGTCTCCAGCCCGCTGCACACGGTGGAGCTGATTTAGGTATGCTGGGAAGGAAGAGATGGCCTCAGCAGTGACTCTGAGGACCTCTGGAGCTTCTGGCAGAGGAGCAGGTGGACTCTGTGGTCGCGCCAGCCCTGACCCTGGTGCCCTGCTGACAGCTGACAGACCCACAAGCCACGTGGCTTGTGTGTCTTCCCCTGTAAAGTGAGTGTATGTTTGAAAGGTGCAGGGTGAGGATTGTAGCTCAGTGCCTGCCTTGTGCCTCGTGAGCACAAGGTCTTGAGTTCAATCCCTGGTGCCGCAAAAAAAAAAAAAAAATGCAAAGAAACATACAAAGGCCCCGAATTGTTGGAGGGGGGTTGCGGGAGCTGCGGATGGGGTGGCAGCAGCGCAGAGAGAGGAGAGGCTGAGGCCGTGTGGCCAGGACTGGAGGGCTGGGCCCTGAGCACCAGGAGTTGCCAGGCTGGGCAGCACCTGGGCTTGTGCCAGCAGCTGGGGGCAGTGGTGTCGTGTGGGAGGCCTGAACAGAGGGAGGCCAGGAAGTGTGGAGAGGTGAGCAGACGGCAGCTGCTGGCACAGCCCTGGGTGCAGCCTGGGCCTTGGGCGCCCCTGGCCTCTGCGGGTTCCTCACAGCGCCCTGCACCAGGTCGACGTGCTGCCCCTGAGATGTGAGTGGGCACTGAGCCTGCAGCTGGCCCCAGGGCCCCGCGCAGCGCCTGCTCCCGCTTTGCCCGGCTGTCTGTCCTCTAAGGAGCCCTCTGTGTACCCCTCCCTCCAGAGCCTGCCTGTGGAGACCCTGGGGCCAGAGCCCAGAGTGGACCCTGACACTGAGGGCGCCCCCCAGGCGCCTCGAAGCACCTCGGAGGCAGATGGTACAGGGTCAGCTGGGACCTTGGACGGAGACGGTAAGGCCCGTGGAGAGCCTCGGCTTCCGTTTCGGGGGGACAGGGTGGGCTGCCAGTCCTCCAGCCTGGGGGCGGTCTGTGGAGCGGAGCTGCAGCAGGAAGTTCAGCTGGACAGTTTGTCCTAGGCCTTTCCTCTCTTCACAGAGAACTTCTTCCAGACAGAAAGCCCCCACACTGGCCCCTCGGCGCCGGAGGAGATGGAGGCCACGGTGAGGACCATTCCCAGGGGCAGGGCGGGAGGTGGCAGGCGGGTGGGTGCTGATCACACTGTGCCCCCAGCAGGCCACCTCGGAGGCCCCTGGCCTGGGAGACACGGTGGTGCAGGAAGCCTCGCAGGAGCTGCCCCAGGCCGCAAGCCCGGGCCGGGGCACAGCAGACCCGGAGGACCAGAGCGCCCCGCAGAGCCTGCCCTGTGCCCCGAGAGCAGGTGAGTCCCTCTCTTCCCTCCTGGAGGTGAGGGAGCAGCCATCTGCAGGGGAGCAGTGCTCAGGCCTTCCTCACCCACACCCTGGAGACAAGGTCCTGGCAGCGGAAGCCTGTGTCGGGACCCTGCCCCGGCGCCGCCTCTCTTTCTGCTCCCAGAACTCAGTCCTCGGCCGCAGAGCCCTCTCTGGTGCTTGCTCTTGGCCTGGAAGGACAGAAGGTGGTGCTTCCTGGACCGTAAGGAGCAGACCAGATCCAGGAGGGCACAGGGAGCCGTGTGACCAAGGGCTCCCAGTGGGGAGGGATGTAGTCCACTCAAGGCAGAGCCGGCGGACCTCAGGCACAGGAGAGGGAAGCGGGGAGGAAAGGAAGAAGAGGGGGGTCCAGGCCAAGGCTGCAGCACCCGCAGAGCACGCAGGGGCCGTGCGCCTGGGGAGCTGCGCTGGAGTCGCCTCTGGGGATGGAGAGGCAGACTGGTGGGATCTGACCCTGGATTTGTTTTTTTTGTTTTTGAGACAGCGTCTCACTTGTAGTTCAGGCTGGCCCTGAACTCCCTATGTAGCCCAGCAATCGTCCTGCCTCTGCTTCCCATGAGATGCTTGGCAAAGCCCCTCACTGGAGGAAACGGTACTTCTAAGGACAAAAGTGGCTCTTGTCTTCTTTTTTCAGGATGAGGGGTTGAACTCAGGGCCTTTGCACCGAGCTACAACCCCGGGCCTTTTTATTCATTTTTTCATTTTGAGACAGGGTCTCACTAAGTCACTAAGTTGCCCATGCTGTGCTCAAATTTGTAATCCTCCTGCCTCAGCCTCCCAGGAGGCTGGGGTTACATGGCTCTTGCTATTTACAGATGAAAAGGACAGGTCTCCTGCCTCCAGTCTGGGTGAGGGCAGTGCTCAGTGTGCAGCAGAATGGGCAGGGCCCCCGTGTGGCCGCCATGCCTCCCCCCACACCCTTTCTGGTCCTGTCTCTGCAGTGGCTTCACTGTCCTGTTCTGTCCCCAGCTTGGGTGAGGGAGGAGGGCCGCTGCTCCACTAGCGAGGACGACACTGATGTGGACGTGGAAGGTCTGCGGAGACGTCGGGGCCGCCAGCTCAGCCCGCCTCAGACAGTGGCACCCTTGGGCGTGGAGGGCCAGGCCAGGGACGAGGCTGTCGGTGGCGAGCTGGGCTTCTCCCTCAACTTGTGCCTCCTTGGGGCTCTGGTGCTGCTGGGCCTGGGCATCCTCCTCTTCTCCGGTGAGTGGCCTTCACCCGCCCTGCCGCCCCTCACGCTTCCTGAGGGCTCATGGGCTCCCCTCTCTGCCCACAGGTGGCCTGTCCGAGTCAGAGACTGGTGAGCAGAGAGGGCCCTGGCTTGTGCTGTCGGGGGTGTGTGCGTGTGCGTGTGCGTGTGTGTGTGCTGCGGTTGGGATCGGCGTGTTTGGAGTGTGGCAGCTGCAAATGGCGCCTTCACCTCGCTGCCCTGGGCTGCCGGGGGACTGGGCGTGGACTGCGCTCAGTTCAGGGCCTTGTTCCTTGCAGGGCCCCTGGAGGAGGCAGAGCTGCAGGTTCTCACCGGTGCTAGCTCAGACACTGAGTTGGACGATGTGGGGGACAGGCAGGTGAGTGTGAAGCTGGGGCCCGCTGCGGAGGACCCAGCTGGCTGGGCTGTGGGATGGCATGAGGTAGCTGGTTCCTCTGTGCCAGGATCGACTAAGTGAACAGCCGCAGGCCTCGGTTTCCAGCGACAGCGTCCCCAGCCTGCAGAACATGGGCCTTCTGCTGGACAGGCTGGCCAAGGAGAACCAGGATATCCGGCTGCTGCAGGCCCAGCTGCAGGTGGGCACAGGACGAGGGGTATGTGCTGTTAGCCAGCCCCTGCTGCAGCCAGAAGTCTGTCCCAGTGCCTGTCCCAGAAAGTTTTCCCAGCTCTGGGTTCCTCTAGCCAAGGTGTGTACAGGGCTGGCATGTGTGGCGTGCATGGCGTGTGTGGTATTCTACCTCTGAGTGACTGGGGTGCTCTTCCTTTGAGTGCTGAGTGCCCAAGGGTCTGAAGAGTGTCCCAGGCTCACACAGTGCTGTGATTGGTTGTCAGTGTTGGCTGTGGGTGCAGGAGGCAGAAGCGGGGCCACTGGAGCCGCACACTGCAGCCTCAGGGGAGCCAGGAAGTGTGCTGATGTGAGGACCCAGCTGCTGAGGCCCGGGGGTCTGGAGACTCCGGATGTGGTGAGGGTGGGTGGCACAGGAAGGAGCCTGGTGCCGGGCCAGGAAGGGCCCTGGGCCCTGGCACTCTCCCGGAAGGGAGCAGACATGGGGTGTCCTGACCGGCGCCTCCTGCGGCTTCTTCCATCCTTAACCGTTGTAGGCCCAGAAAGAAGAGCTTCGGAGCCTGATGCAGCAGCCTCGAGGGCTGGAGGAGGAGAACGCCCAGCTCCGGGGCGCCCTGCGGCGGGGTGAGGCCTCCCAGCGGGCCCTTGAGTCAGAGCTGCAGCAGCTGCGGGCCCGGCTGCAGGCTCTGGGGCCCGACTGTGCCCAGGGCCTGGACGGGGTGTGCCGTGGCCCACAGGGTGGCAAGGCCACGGTGGAGCAAGGCCTGAAGGGGCAGGCCCTGGAGGAAGAGGCCAGGCTGGAGGCGGAGGCGCAGGTGCTGAGGCAGGCGCTGCACAGGGAGCGCCAGCTGCTGCGCTCAGTGCAGCAGGACCTGCAGAGGAGCTTGCGGGATGCCGGCCTGGCAGAGCTGGGCCACAGACTGGCCCAGACGCTGAGGGGCCTGGAGAGCTGGCGCCAGGACCCTGGGGTTCCTGCCAATGCCTCCGAGGCATGGCACCAGAAGCCCAAGAGGGCCAGCAAGGAGAAGTGGCACGGTGGGCAGAGGGACGGAAAGGCAGAGCACTGGAAGCACAGGAAGGAGGAGTCTGCCTGGGAGAAGAGGAGGAGCTTTGAGGGTGGGGATGGGGAGCCGGCAGGGAGGTGGAAGGACGGCAAGCCTAGGACGGAGAAGTGGGGGTCCCAGAGGGACCCCAAGGAACCTGCGTGGAAAAGTGGGAGTCAGCACCCTGGAGACAGGCAGAAGCATCCCCAGGGGAGGGCGGGGGCCAGCGACAGCCAGAGCTCCCCACCCCACTGGGAGGGGCTGCTGAGGCGCAGGTACAGGGCGCCCCACGGCTGCTCGGGCGTGGCCGGCTGTGCCCGGCAGGAGGGCCTGGCCTTCTTCGGTGTGGAGCTGGCGCCCGTGAGGCAGCAGGAGCTGGCCTCTCTGCTGCGGACCTACCTGGAGCAGCTGCCCTGGGCGCGGCCGCTGGCGGAGGAGCTACCCCTCTCGCCAGCCTACTTCAGTGAAGATGGCGTCTTCCGGCACGACCGCCTCCGCTTCCGGGATTTCGTGGACGCCTTGGAGGACAGCCTGGAGGAGGAGGCCGTGTGGCGCACGGGGGATGATGATGACGTAGACGACTTTGAGGACTTCATCTTCAGCCACTTCTTGGGAGACAAAGCACGGAGGAGGAGGTGGGCACGGTGGTGATTCAGGTCTTCCGGGACACAGTGGGCACATCTGGGGGAAGGGCAGGAGCTGGGGCCCTGCTGGGGTCTGAGGGCTCCTGGTGCCCAGCTTGCTTTCCCTCTGGAACACATCCAGATAGACCTGCTGCCTCCTCTGGGGACCACAGGGCCCTGAGGAGTCTGGTGTCCACAGACCCCATCTTCCTGCTCCCCAGCTAGGGCCTCTGCCTGGACTTCAGCTTTCCCCATGCTGGTGTGGCCGCGGGGCTGGCGTCCCTGGGCGGAGTAGGACCCCTGCCTTCTCAAGGCCTTTCTCCTCCCACCCGTGTCCTCCCACAGGTCAGGGAAGAAGGACAAGCGCTCTCGGAGCCCCCAGGTTGTGGGCCCCAGAGAGGAGCACAGCTACCAGCACCAGCAGCACGCCCACCGAGGCTGAGCCCTGTCCTGGAGCGTCTGACTCCTGGCCGCAGGGAACTATTCGGCTGCCCCTGGCCGCTCACTAGTGTCCTCCACAAAGGACACGAGGCACCGACAGCTCTTTCTCCAGAAAAAGCCTTCTCTGGGCCTGGCTGCGATCTGAGATGTGGGGGGCGGGCTGGGGGGAGCGGCCCTGTGCTGGGCCGAGGGCCTTCACCCGCTCTGGGCCTGCGCTCCGCACACCGGCCTGGAGCCCTTGGGACCGACCAGAGTGCTGACCCGATGCCCCGCGCCAGGGCGGGCTGGGCGTCTGTGAGAGCTGGAAGCAGCTGTCCCAGAGGGCGAAGTCCCTTCGCCTGCTTCTCACGCGGCCTGACTTCCCACATGAGCTGGAGACCCGTGCAGGCGCTCCCCGCCTGCTGCGCAGCCTTGGCACTCAGCCTGCCTTCTGCTCTTTCCCCTCGCCTGCCTCTCACGCACCCAGGCCCTCGGGCTGGGGCCGCCACACTGCTCCCAGCTGCTGGCCTGCACCCGGAGGGAGAGCCCGGCTCGGAGTCCGAGCCTTGGGCCCAGCTCCGGCTGGGTGATCTTGGGCAGCTGGATCTCTGTGAACCTCATCCTCCAAAAAGAGGGTTGAAGGGCTGAGAAAGAGATTAAATAAAGTGATGGCTGCCCTGGTTTTGGCCCTCAGATTTTGGGGTCTTTGAACAAGGTAGAGGGAAGAGCGCCCTCACCCCAGTACGAGGTGGCACCTGGCTGCACATATGCTCCTTCATTGCTGCCCCAGGCTCAGCCCCCCATGACCTGGGCCTGTGCAGGGCGCCCTCACCTGGCCTCTTCCTGATCTCCCTGGGAATCTGGCGTGAGCCAGGTCAAGGGAGTGGTGATTCCTGACTAGCCGCTGTGGGACCCTTTAAGGATTTAACTGCATCAGCCCATGTCATTCAGGTGGAGGGCACGCAGGGCTGCAGGTGGAACACCTGCTGTGCAGACATTGGTTATTTAGTGTACACTGGAAATGGCAGGGGCCCAGGAACGCAGAGGGGCTGGAGCTCAGGGTCCAGGGGAGCTTGCATCCTACAGCAGGAGGAACTGCAGTTAGCTCTGGGGAAGAACTTCCTCCAGGCAAGTGGTCAGTGGTACGGGCGGGGTGGCTGTAAGAGGGAGTCTTCTTTTTCTAGAGAGGAGGCTGAGAGAAGCGAGAGCAGATGCCGGCGCCAGGCTCTGGTGCTGTCCTCGGGGGGAAGCTAGCTTTGCCCCACTTCCAAGTGCTCGGAATCCTCTCTGGCTGAAGAGCTGACTGTCCCAAGGTGTCAGAGCAGAGAGGGCTGGCCGGCAGGCAGAGTGGGGGCGGCGCACGTGGCTGCTGGTTCCCAGGGGTGCTGCTCTCACTGCAGCCTTGTGGGCCCTTTGGTTGCATTTCCAGGCACCGTTTCCTTTGCCTGCTGAAGTCTGGAGGCTGGGGGTGTCCTAGGCCCCTTGACCTCTCTTCCAGGTGGGAAACTGGTGCTGAGCTGAGGTTTTGCAGGCTACAGACTCGGGAAGAAGCTGTCATGTGGGGAGAGCGGGGCACTGGGCATCGGGGGCTCGATCACCTCAGGTGCCGCGGGCACAATCCCACACACTCCAGGGCCCGGGGGCCCCTCCATCACACACGGGCACCCCGTACATGTAGTGGAGTTGGCGGGAGGGCAGGACCACGGGATGTTGCCTGGGCCGGGGGCCAGTGTGTGGAGATGGAGTGCGGGGCAGCAGCGTCCTCCCGCACGGCCGGGGCAGCAGCGTCCTCCCGCACGGCCAGGGCAGCTCCTGGCGAGCCGGGGCCGGGCTGGCACTGTAGACGCTGCGCGTCCCGTGGGGCTGCCCGGGGTCCAGGCCTTCTGGTTTAGGCCCGTGCCCTCTGCTGTGCTCCGCTCTGCCCGTCCTTCCTGGGGCGCTCCCTGACTGCCCCCAGCCCTCGGGGGCTCGGGAGTCACGCTGACAGCAGCCCTCTCGGGCTCTCCACTCCGGGGGGAGTCTGTCTGTCCCGGCTGGCCCCCAGTTCCTTTCCCGGTGGCCCCGTCCGCTGCTCCTCTGTCCCCCCTGCCCCCCATCCCTGAGCCCTCGCCCCTCCCTAGCTTCTCCAGTACCCTGTCCTCCAGAGGCCCCGCCCAGCCCTCCGCACCCTCACCTTGGGCTCTCCCGTCTCTGCACCCCTCTGGGTCCTCCAGGAGCCGGCCTTTCCCACCCACACGTCCTGGAGCGCATGTGTGTGGGGAGACGCCGCGCGGCTGCTGCCACTGCACGCGTCCTTCTGTGGAGAGCGGTTCCCACCCAGCCCCTCTGCAGGGCACAGACAGACCCTGGCTGGCTGTTGCCATGGGAACTGCGAGGCGGTCCCAATGCAGATAATCTCATCAGGCCTTGTACTGGGCCCCTCACAGGCTGGCAGAGGGGCCTGAGAGGGACGTGGCGGGGGAGGAGTGGTCAGGCAAACGTCTCTTGCCAGCCCCTCAAGCTGTCTCTGCCTGTGCTCCCTCCCTCAGGGCCCCCATAAGGTTGCAGCCCAGTTTCTGAATGTCTTGCTTCCAGAGTAGGTGCCCTCCCGTCCGCACCAGACCGGATGGGCACAGACGGAAAGGAAAGCCTGTGGCGCGGTGTGCCCTGGCAAGGCAGGCCAGCCTGGGGCTGTTCTGTAGAGCTCTGGCCTCAGCAGGGCCTGATGTCTAGCGCCCCGGATGCTGGGTCTCTGCTGTGCCCAAGCGGCCTGCGGCAGGACTCGTCCTCCTCATCACGAGAGTGGCCGCTGCGCTGCCTCTCCCGAACTAGTCACTGACAGCTGCGGAAGGGGGCACCACTAGCCCGGATCTGTCCCCGGACCCTGGATCTGAAACCCACGGGGCGCTCAGCTTCCGGGCAGAGCACAGCCCGATCCGCTCACACTTCCCAGGCAGGGCCTCCCCACTTTCATCGTCTCGACTACTTACAGTACCTGCGCCAGCGCGGATGCTGTGTGTGCAGGTGCACCGTATTGCTTGGTAAACACTGACAGCAGGTGTACAGAAACGACATGATTTTCATTGCAAATGTGTTCTGTCTGTGGTTGGTTGAATCCATGGATGTGGGCCGCGTGGACATTGAGGGCCTATTATACTAAGAAAATAGCAGGGTTTTTTTGCCAGCGTCTCACTATGTAGCCCAGGCTGTCCTTGAACTCACTGTTCATCCTGCCTCAGCTTCCAGTGCTGCACCTGTAGGTACACACCACCACGCCTAGCCATAGTAGTTATTATTATCTTGTTTAACATCTTAGGGACAACTGGGAGTCTCTGTGAGCTGCTAATATAGGGGCGAGGTATGTGCAGCTGACACTGGCAGGGAAAACATGCCAATTGGCACCTGAGTCCCAGCACCGCACTGGGTGCTGTGGCTCAGTCCTTTCCCCGGGACCAACTGGATCAGAAGCACACAGAAGAACGTAACTTCTGCTGTCTGTGTGCTGCCTGGAGGAGCTGGGCCTGCCTGGGCCAGACGGCTCAGAGGGAACAAACCCCCGCAGGCCTGCCACAGGGCACGGGTCAGGCAGGCCCCGCACAGGATCCACAGAGCAACACTGCTGTTTGAAGAAGGTGCACGGGGTCAGGCAGCGTGGCCTGGGGTCAGGGAGAGGTGGCCGAGCAGACGAATTCCTAGGCCCTTCCTGGTTACTCTTTCTTCTTTGAGACAGGATCTCGCCGTGTAGTTCAGGCTGGCCTTGAACTCACATTGATCCTCCTGGCTCAGCCTTGCAAGTGCTCGTTTTGTTAAATTTTGTGAAAATAAAAATAAGGTCTGGTGACCTTGGGTGCTGGTGTCAGGGAGGCAGATGTGACACCAAATTGCTTATTAAAAGCATGATTTATTGCTGGATGTGGCGGTGCATGCTGCATCCCAGTGGAGAGATCGCCGCCAGTATGAGGCCAGCCTGGGGTACCCGGCAAGACTCTCCAAGAAAAAAAATATCATGGTTTGTGTTTTGTTCTAAGAAACACAGAAACTTAAAAGTGAATTTGCTTAAAGCGGTAACTCTTTGCTCGCGCCTAAAGATACCTGGTCGGACCCTAGAGTACGACAGTGCTTGACCTTCATTTTGTATAACCGAGTCAAATGCTCCTCAGCTCACAGGCATGTTAGGGGGTGTCTGGCTAAAAGCTGTCAAAACTAGCTTTTTCAGCACGATGTTTATCAAGTTCATCTCCTGGCCCTTCACGCCTGGGAACACCCCCGGTGGCACCTGTGTGGCAGCTAAGCCTAGTTGTGTGAGCTTGGTTTGAGGGCCCCCTTCTGGGTGTCGGGTCATGGAGGCTGGATCTTGGGGCTGTATCTGGTCCCTCTCCCCTGCCTTGGAGCCAGAGGGCATGGACTGAAGTTTGTAAGAAGGTGAGCCAAATTAAATCTGTCCTTCACGCTTCGAGCCACGGTGTTGTGTCCCAGCTGCAGGACAGCTCACAGCACATCTGGGGTCCTGCAGAGCCTCGCAAAGTGGAGACCACCCTTCAAGCCTCGAGGCTTCCTCCCGGGCGCTGTGCTGCCCAAGTCCTGAGGGCTCCTTTGGAGCTGTGAGACTGGTTCTGAGGCCCTGCTGTTCTGGACATAGCCCCCGCCATGCAGACTGGGCCCTTTTCCAGCTGCTGCTTAGAGCCATATTGTTATTTTATGTTTAATTTCAGTTACCATGAAACAGAACTCACATCAGCTGGCGAGAAACTGGTCAACAGCTAGAAGGGAGGTGGGTTGGAATGTCTGGTGCCCAGCTGGACATGGTGTTGCACACGGGTGATCTTGCGCTCCAGCTGGGAGGCTGAGGCAGGAGGGTGACTGAGTTCAAGGCCAGCCTGAGCTACCTCAGGAGTTCAACTACACAGTAAGACCCTGTCTCCAAAAACCGACCCAAACCAAAAAAACAGTATATAACTGTCGTGGTTTTCCGCAGGACAGGCCCCTCTCTTCTCTCCGGTGTGCTCTTACAGCTGTTTTTTTCCTGTTACTTGGCCCAAGTTTCTCTTTCCCACACCCTTCACTTTTACTTTTTCAAACAAACTTTGTCACTGCTTTTTGCTCATTTTGTTAAAAAATAAATAAAATAAAAATAGAAAAAGAGTATGTGACCTTGGATGTGGGTGACAGGGAGGAGTTAAGGACACCTTCCACCTCTGACGTCGGCTCAGTACCAGCGGGCCACGCCTGCGCTCTCGGAGCGGCCTGCCCAGCGGCACTCGCCGGCAGGGGCCGCCAACCCTCCGCCCGCAGGGGCCCCGGGCCAAGCGAAACAGAGGCTGGGGCAGGACAGAGAAAGCTGCAGTCACACGCCAAGGAGAGGAAGAACGGCGGTGGCCCTGGGGAACGCGGCCTCTCGCTTTGTAGTTCAGGCTGCCCCCAAACTGGCTAGCCTGGAGCTCACAGCAATCCTCCCGCCTCTGCCTCCCAAGTGCTGGGATGACAGGCGTGAGCCACCACGCCCGGCGCCGTGGTATGTGGTGCTGGGATCTAACTCGAGATCCCCGGCCCCCCAGGGCCATTATTAAAGGCACCTGGCCCCGCTTATCTCCCGGGAAGTAGGCTTTGAAGCAGCTTGACTGTTTAACAGAGGAAACTGGAGAGATGAGGTGATTTGCATCAGCCAGACAAGGGCGGGAGGAGAAGCGGCCAGAGGCCGCCCGGCCAGGCCCTCTGTGCCGGGTGACCCCTCCGACCTCTGGGCGCCACCCAGCCCTCCGGGGCTCCAGACCCGCAAGGGCCTCAGTCCATTGGTGCGGTTCTGAGGTGGGCTTGAGGCCCAGAGAGGGAAGTGACGGTCAGGTCACTGACAGAAGGGAGCCTGACCCAGGGCTGTCCCGAAGGCAGTAGCCCTCCCCGCCCTCCCCTTGAGCTGGGCACGGCTGCAGGTTGTCCCCGGCAGATGCGGTGTGGAGCAGCGACCTCCCTCCGGGCTCCTGGTTCAGTGATGCCCAGTAGTGGCCACATAGGGGCAGCGGGAGGAGGGACAGGAGGCTGACCCGGCAGGACGGGGGCAAGGCACAGGTGCTCCCAGTTAGGGCCCCAGGAGTGTGCCGCCGGCTAAAAGGTTATGAAGTCTTAGCCTTGGGGCCCACAAGAAGCCCTGGGCCCCACACTGGCTCTTCCCTTTACTCACCTGTCCTTTATGGAGCAGGCCTGGTGGTGCTTTCTGCTCGGCAGGGGCCCTGCTCTGGGCGGTGCTGGAGAGCTCACCTGAGGGTTGGCGCGTGCGAGAGGTGACGGGTGGGACGGCTTCTGATGATGACAAGAGCAGGATGTGCACACAGGAGCTGGTATCTGAGGGCAGAGCTACACATCTGTAAATCCACCGGGCTGAGAGGCTGAGGCAGGAAGATTGCAAGTCTGAGCCCTGTTTGGCGCGTTAGTGAGACACGTCTCAAATTGAGGTAAGGGGATCAGGAATGTAGTTCCACAAAAAATTCCTGGGTTCAGTCCCCAATAACACATCATACACGGGTGTGTGTGCAGACGTCCTGGGTTCAATCCCCAATAACACGCCATACATGCACACGCAAGCATACACTCACACACAGGTGTATGTGCGGACTTGTTTGTTTTGTGTGTGTGGAACTGAGGATCGAACTCATGACCTTGTGGTTACAAGGCAGGTGGCGCACCACTGAGCCCCAGAGAGGCTTTGGACAGCCTAGGCCATTGCTGAAGGTTGACACAGGGAGTGCGCCCGACGCCCAGCCTGCTAGGTAGCGGGGACTCCAGTTCCTTTTCCCAAAAAATGAAGAATGAATTCTACGAACAACGGGAGTTAAGAGTGGGAAAACTTTACTGAGAAAGAAAGCTTCGTCCTAGGAGAGCCAGAGGGGGACCCAAAAATGGGAGACCCCTTCACCTCACTTCCCAGGGGGCTTTTATGGAGCAAAGCCACGAGGTGAGGGGGGTTTAAGGTGGGACAAAATTATAGTCAGCCAGTAACACTGCAAGTACAGTCACTTTGGTAATATTGATACAATGAGAAATCATAAAATGGACAGAGCCACGTTGGACCAATGAGGTTACAAGTATGGTCACTTAGGTGATCCTGATAAAAGGGGATCCAGTGAGAAAGCAAAACACATAACGAGCGTACAGGACGTTCAAACAGGACGATCCCCAGGACGATCTGGGGAAGGGGAGCTAAAACCTTGGTCTCCACTTGAGACCGAAGCCTCCTCAGGATCTCGCTCACTGCTGTTTACCCTGCGTGGGTGGGTAGTTCTCTCCTTTGGTACTGCTGACCTCCAGTGAAGGTCTCCTTGACGTCCTCCGGGTCGGCTCCTTCCCCGTGGGCTTTTCCAGGACCCGCCTTGTCTATCTGCCTACAAGATATCTAATTAACTGACTGACCTACGACAGTGTTGTAACAGGAAGCGAGGGGAAAGCCTAACGGCCGGTGTCTCGGTGAGTGAGTGCCGAGGTCTGAGGCTGGGGAGAAGGAAGAGCCTCACCCAGAGGGCAGTGGGGCAGGGAGGCAGGCAGCAGCAAGGCCAGGCTGACAAGAGCTTGGGGTGGGGACGTTTTCTGAGCTCAGCCTGTGTGTGGAGGCCTGGGGCTGGGCTGGGGGCTCGGAAGACAACAGCAGTTTTGGGTCTTACTCCATCCCACCCCGGTGGCCACTGCGCAAGGAGGAAAGTGAGAGTGTAGTTCCTCCTTGTAGCAGATTGAAACAAAGGTTTGTGGAAGATGGGCTGAAGGTTTGAGCCTGTGTTGAATTACAAACGCCAACCATAAAATGCTAAGAATAATAATCCTTTAAAACTGGTGCTGTTGGGCCGGGGATTTGGCTCAGTGGTTCCGGCTTTGCCTGGCAAGCACAAGGTCCTGAGTTCGATCCCCAGCACCACACACCATAATGCCGGGTGTGGTGGCTCAGGCCTGTAATCCCAGCACTTGGGAGGCAGAGGCAGGAGGATTGCTGTGAGTTCCAGGCTGGCCTGGGCTACAGGGCCAGCCTGAACTACCAAGTGAGACCCTGTCTCAAAAAACTAAAAAGAGAAAAATATTGGTACTGTTACCAGCTGGCATGGGTCTTTGATAACACAAGTCAAAACTAAAGTACTCTAATTTTTTTTTTTTTTTTGAGACTGGGTCTTGCTTTGTGGTTCAGGCTGGCCCTGAGCTCAGCCTCCAACTCACATCACAGCAATCCTCCTGCCTCTGCCTCCTGAGTGCTGGGATTACAGGCGTGAGCCACCATGCCCGGCACTGTGGGTTGTGGTGCTGGTTGCTGCTGGGCGTGAGTCTCCACACCCAGTATAGTATGTGGTTAACCAGGGATCAAACCCGGGTCCTTGCGCTTGCAAGACAGGCGCCAGAACCACTGAGCTAAATCCCCGGCCCCCTAAAGCACTCTAATTTTCAGGAAAAAGCTTTAATTGAGACCAAGAGAAAAAAGGCTGACAGTGGTGGCGAATGCCTGTACTCTCCATGGTTGGGAGGCTGAGGCAAGAGGATCCCTGCAAGTTGAGACCAGCCTGGCCTACAGAGTGAGTTAGAAGCCAGCCTGAACAGAGTGAGAACCTGTCTCCAGATAAGTGTAAGAAAATAAAAGGAGCAGGGCTCTGCTGAAGATCAAACAGGTCCCCAGAAAAGAGCTTAAAGACAGATAAGGAAAGGCCTGCAGCCTGTGTAGCTGGAGGGCTAAGGTCCACTCTGATGGAGGAATCCAGACCAGCCCAGCCAAGAAAGCAGGTGGGGCCGGGTCCGCTCGATTCCCATCTCAGGCTCTAGCTCAGGCAGCGTGGACCTTATGACCCAAGCGGGAGTTTCAGTCCTGTGAGCGCTGCTGGAATCCAGGTGACCGCAGCCTCAGGGCGCAGCTGGGTATCGCGGAAGACCTCTTCGCTCCAGTGTCCTCAGGCCTGAGGCGGGGAAACTCAGGGCTCGCACACTTTGTTTTCCAACATCTGGTTGCACCTTCCCCAGAGGACGCACGTGCCCACGTGCAGAGTGAGCAGGGCGTGACCGAGTCTCCCGCGCCACTGGTTCTCAGTCACCTCCGGGTCACTTGTAGGTCATTTGTTGGAAGGTTATGAAATGGCCCAGAAGCCCCTACTTCCCCAGAAGGAAACAAAGCATGCTGTGCATGTGAGCAGGTTAGGGCTGGGGGTCTGTCCACCCCGTGTACCGCGGTGGTCTCTGACTGTACAATGGTTATGTCAGCGCTTGAGGGTTCACATCACAGTTTACTGCTGTTTATCATGTTTTCCATTGTTGTGGTTGTGGTTATGGGACTAGAATGGAACCCAGGGTTTGGCCCTGAGCATGATCCCTGTCCCCCGCTTATTTATTCATTCAGAAATTGGGCCTCACAGTGTGGCTCAGCCTGGCTCGACTCACACTGCCCTATACCTCTTCTGGTTCCAAACGAACTTTAGGATTTTTTTCTAATTCTGTGAGATATGCTGTTGGGATTTGGTTGGGGTTGTACTCATCCGTGTAACAATTTTGCAACTACGGCCATTTTCACTATATTGGTTCTTCCTAAGCAAGAAAAGGGTGTCATTCCATTTCCTGATGTCTCTTCTTCAGTCTCCTTTTCGGAGTACTGTAGTTTCCTAATGTGGAGGTCTTTCGGTGCTTTTATTAGATTGATTCCAAGGTATTTCACTTTTTTGGATGCAAAGCTGGGTTTTTAAAACTCCACTTTCTGCTACCACAGAGATACAGCGTCTGGCCTACAGGAGCGAACTGACAAGTGCAATTTTCTCAGTTGCTTAAAAAGAAGATTCCTGGGGAGATTTTCTTTTTGCCTTTTTTTTTTTGCCGTACTGGGGATCCAACTCACAACCTTGCGCTTGCAGGGCAGGAGGGGGCGCCACTGAGCTAAATCCCGGCCCTCCTTTCTTGTTTTCTGTTTTTTTTTCTGTGTGTCTGATCATCTGTGCCACCTCCCACCCACCCTTTATTTTCTTTTTAAAATCATTATTATTTTCCCCCTCCTACCAGAAATTGAATCTAGGGTCTTCTTACTGCGCTACAGCTCTAGTACTTTTTATTTATTTTTTTTTGACATAGGTTTTGCTAAATCACTGAATTCCCCGGCTGATGTCCCCTCCCAAGGGTGGGATTACAGGTGTGGGCCACCATGCCTGTCTTTTTTTTTTTTTTTTCCTTCTTCAGGGATATGATAGTTTGTTTCAAAGGAGACTCCACATTTCACTTCTCTTCACATGACCTTACAGCCCCGGCAGTAATGTACAGCAAACTTTGTTTTGATAAGCTCAGAAAAATGCAGTAGAGTCACAGCTAAAGACCACTGAACGGACTGGATGAGGGCTGAGAGTCGGCTGCTGGGGGCAGCAGAACAGGGCATGCGGGGAAGGCACACGTCTCCACCTTTAATTGGGAGCAGGGTAAGACTGAAAATCTTGCGCAGCAAGGCTTCAAAGCCCCTTTCCTACCGCTGATGCCACCCACGTCATTTCAAGCTCTCCTGCTTCGGAAAACCTTTGGAGAAAAGGACGCAGCTGGAAAAGGTATAAGTTCCTTGCGGGGCAAGCAGGGTCAAATCATGTCAAGCAACCCGGTTATAAAACCTGTTTAGCAATAAACTAGCGTGTTAGACACGCCTTTCCTTCCCATGACGTCACGAGACAACCCCTTCTCCTCATGGCCTCATTAAATACTCTTTAGAAGGACCCATTTTCATTGTGGAGAAAATACACATTTACTTTAGTCCGTGAATTGTAAAGGGAGAGAAAAAGCCAGTTTTGAAAGCTCTTTCAATATTATCACATTCACTTTTTTTAAACAAATGTTTTCAGGGTTAGTGGAAGAGGGTATGACGTCCACTTCCGGAAACT
Organism: Petromus typicus; assembly: GCA_004026965.1. Lineage (NCBI taxonomy): Eukaryota > Metazoa > Chordata > Mammalia > Rodentia > Petromuridae > Petromus > Petromus typicus. The sequence continues at coordinate 2,551 of PVIR01010759.1, read as the reverse complement.
TTAACACGTCAACCCCCTCGCCCAAAGTAGTCGCGTCCATCCCCGCCCCGCGCCTGTGACGTGACGTGGCGCCGACGCTCTGCGCGGATGGCCTGGTCTAAGTGAGTGGCGGCGGGGGAGGCCGTGCGGGGGGAAGGCCGCCGTCGTGGGGACGCTCCTTTCGCTCCCCGTTTCTCTCCGTCTTTCTGCCTGTACTTGTTCCGCGGTGAAATGAAGCGTGTAGACGCGGGGCGTTGCGCGTCCTCGCCGCCGCTGTGCAGAGCCCGCGGCGGCGCCCCCCCCTCCCGGTGGAACGGCCCCGGCCGGGACGGCGAGCAGTGGCCGCGCCGGCTCCATGGCCCCGCTGACGGCCGGTCCCCGCCTGGTGCTGCTGTTCAGCGGAAAGAGAAAGTCGGGGAAGGACTTCGTGACCGAGACGCTGCGGAGCAGGTGTCCGTGGGCGGGGAGCGGAGGGCAGGGCGCCGGGTGCCGCCCGGGCGAGCCGTGGAGCGTGCGCCGGTGAGACCGCGCGGGGAGTGCGGGGCGCCCAGCCCCCTCGGAAGCCGGGCCACAGCTGTGCGAAGCCTCGGTGTGTAGGTCTGTCTCCAGGGAGCAGCGTAACTATTGCCAAGGCGCTTCGCCTGTGCTGTTCTTAACACTCGCCAGGTAACTTACAGATGGGTAAACTGAGGCACAGGTGAAGGATTCTTCAGAAAACCATCCTGACAGTCTGATGCAGAATTCGGCCGGCAGGCACTAATAGTAACTCATTATGTATCCCACGCTAGCCTCGAACTTGTGGCAATCCTCCTGCCTCTGCCTCCCACGTGCTGGGATTACGGGCGTGAGCCACCACGCCCCGCAAGCGTGATTTAGTCTTCATAACGCCTGTTAATTCCTGAGTAGTAGTGTTAGCAGCTCCGTTTCACAAATAAGCAAATGAAGGCACTGATAAGTTAAAAACGGGGGGAGTTGCCGCTGACCCGGATTCAGCTTTGTAGACCCCTGCATGGCGGTGCACGCCTGTAATCCCACCGCTCTCGGAGGCTGAGGCAGGTGGGTCACCAATTTGAGCCTAGACTGTCCCAAAATAAAGAAGATGTAGTTCAGTATGAAGGTGGTACGTACAATCTGCAATATTAGAAAAATAGAAAAACATCAAGTTTGCTGGCTTCAGAGACTGCCTTAGTTCACTGTATCCCTTAGTAGTAAGGCCTTTTGCTGAGTGTGTTCTGTCCAAGCAAGATGTCCTGTGTGAGAGCGGAGAATGAGGAGAAAGTGGAGTGGGGGTCCTCCTCTGGGAGGTGGGTTGCCAGGGCTACCGGGATGCTGCTTTTGGTGTCACAGCCTTTCTGAGAGTCTTAGAGGAACCTAGGTTAGAAGTATGAGTCTTTGACCACTGTCTCACTGCAGCCTCAGACACAGAGTCAGAGAGAAGCAAGAATCCCAGGCCCTGCGAGGATTTAGCTCAGTGGTTCCGGCGCCTGTCTTGCAAGCTCAAGGGCTTGGGTTCGATCCCTGGTAACCACATAACAATACTGGGTGTGGAGACTCACCCCAGCAGCAACCAGTACCACATATCACAGTGCCGGGCGTGGTGGCTCACGCCTGTCATCCCAGCACTCGGGAGGCAGAGGCAGGAGGATTGTGATGTGAGTTTGAGGCTGAGCTCAGGGCCCACCTGAACCACAAAGCGAGACCCTATCTTAAAAAACCTAAAAAAAAAAAAAAAAAAAAAGAATCCCAGGCCCTGGCACGCCGCTGCCACGATTCATACTTGCCTCAGCAGCGGGATGCATGCTCCAGTCCACGTTTCTTATCTGTGTAGCCTTAGTTTTGACAGCTGATAAAGGACAGTAATCACACACTGGTTGGAGGATTAAGTGACATAATACACATGGATGGCTAGGAGTAATTCTTGGCACCTAGCACAGGCTCAGGAGGAAAATGATACTGTTTCCATTTGGTTAATAGTGGATTTCGTTACTTAGAGGCTATAGCTGAGTCTGTTCCCCTACTCAACTGCAGTTTCCCATCCCAAGGACACTTAGGCATACCACCTCTCCACGTGGATGCCGAAGCCTTGCCGGTCCCGTGCAGGGAGCGTGGGCCTTGACCTCTTGGGCCCAGGTAGTTGCTTAGGTTTTGTGACTAGCTGAAGTGAAGAACTGTTCTCTGTGTTATGGTGGCCGAGTCAGCTGAGCCCCAGCTGTGCTGGCTGTGAGCTGCTGACTCAGGTCCCAGCAGTGACCTTGTCCAGCCAGAGTATCGGCCTGGAGGCCCCATCGGACCTGTATTTGTACAGGTTTTACCTGCTAGTGTCAGGGCTTCTGTATATTCATTTGAATTTCACAATAATCCTGTGTACGAGACATGACAGAAATGGCATCCCCATTGTCTTTTCTCAGACAAAATACCAGACATCCACAAATTAAGGAGGAGAGGTTTATTTGGCTCACAGTTCGCAGTGTTTTCAGTCCATGGTTGCCTGGCTCTGAGGCGGGGAGGTGAACGCAGGACATCGCAGAGGAGAAGCAGTTCATGGTATGGCAGGCAGCTGAGCAGCAGGCAG
>PVIR01010758.1:0-49186 GCA_004026965.1 Petromus typicus | reverse complement strand
GCACAGTCCCCGGCGGAAGGCCCGCTCTGCGCTGGCTGAGTGACTCGGTAGTTTCTCTGACTCTCTCATTTCTCATCTGTCAAATGAGAACAACAGTTCCTGCCTCAAAGAGATGATGAGAGGATTGAATGGGTCCCTGTGAAGTGCTGGCATGCCACAATGTGAGCTCAATAAACGTCTGCTGAATAAATGAAGTCTCATCTTATGGATGATGACAGCTGGCTCAGAGGTGGAGCCGGACTTGACCAAGGTCACACCGCTGGCGGTGGGGGAGGACTGAAAAAGTCTGGCTCCCCCGGCTGAGCTTCCAAGTGCTACTTTTTTCGGAGTGTATGGTAGAATAGAGGCGAGAACTCAGGGAGGGTTGAGGAAGCAGGGACTGAGGCAAGAACTCTCAGGCTTTTGCCGTTTGGTAAGGTGAGGGCTTCCCTTCAGGCAGGTTTGGAGCAAGAGAGGAAATTGGACTGTGTGTGTGCGCATGTGTATGTCATTCAGGTAAATCAGGGCGGGGAGGGGTTAGGGAGGGGCAGGGGCAGGCCACTACGGAGAGAAGCTCATTAGAGTAATTACTTCCAGCAGATGGAGCCCCACCCAACTCTGAGAGGAACTGCTACCTGCTTTATTCACTTATTTATTACTTTTTGGCTTTTTGAAGACAAGATCTCACTATGTAGTTCAGGCTGGCTTTGAATTTACTCCGAAGCCCAGACTGGCCTCTTAATTCATGGCAATCCTCCTGCCTCAGCCTGCCAAGTGCTGGAGTCACAGGCATATGCCACTGTGCCTGGTGACATGATTTATGAAGGACAGCTCCCAGGGCGCTGTGGAGGTGGTCTTGCAATCCTAGAACTGATGTTTACCTGTCCATTTCCACACCCTACCTGGCCCCAGGCACTTGGTCCTGCTCAGGTCTCCCTGTCAGCACTAGCTCACAATCAAGCCAACTCCGGCTCCCCGCAGCCCACTGAAATTTGTCTTTCCTAGAAGTTCTGGCCAGGTCTGCATCCTTAGGCCCTGGGCTGTCCTAGGTGGGGCTCTAGGGTGGCAGCTCCAGAGCCTGAAGAGGAGCGTCTCGGTGAGCTGGCTCAGGGAGTGGCTGGCTGTATTGGGGAAGGTACAGGATCCAGGACAGGTGTCAGGCAGGGCCTCAAGTCAGTGCTGAGCCCATAGGAAATTAAGATCAGAGAGGTGCTGGGAGCAGGATTACAGCCAGCTAGGCCCAAGGTGCCGGAAAGCACAGGTCAACACCAAGTAAAGTAAGAAATAGTCTCTGGAGCCAAAGAAGAAATGGAGATTTCATCTTTAATCATTTCTTTTTTTTTCTTCAGGTGTTGTCTTTTTCTTCCCCAGAAATGCCAGAAATCAGGCTGGGGTTCGGAGCAAAGCTTTGAGCCCTGGGTCTTCTCTACTTGGCTAAGTTGACTATGTCTGTCCCTTTTTGTCTCAATTCTCCCATCTTGGCAGGAGGCAGGCTGAAGCCTGGAAAGGCTTTGAAGTCAAAGATGAAAGAGACAAGGGAGTGATTATGAACAACTACTAAACATCATCCCTAATAACCCTGGGGTAGATGTGGTTGGGGCAGGACTCGGGAGGAGGTGTCTAGCAGGGAAGAGCCAGAAGCGGACCTCTGGGAAATAGTTCCCAGCCAGCCTGGAGAGGCCCATCTCAGTGATCAGCCCTCTCCACACAGGCGGGAAAGGACGTTACTGAAGGCTCAGAGGACCAGAGTCCAGAGCCACCACCTTCCTTAGACCTGCGCCCTTGACACTCCACAGAGCAGGCCAGGCAGCTACATTTTAGGCCCCACCCTCCAAGGTCACCTTGCACAGGGACTCAGTGGGCCTCAGTATTCAGAACTGAATACCTCAGTATGGGCCCATGGGCGAGGCCTGTGTCCTGGCCGGTAGCTTCCTCCCCTCTGCCTCCTTCCCCACAGTGGGCTAGGTTGGGGCTGGGGCACAGCTCTGTGGGAGAAAGTTACTCTGTGTGCTGTGGAGGGCCCATCCAGCACCAAGTAAGTAACGAAGTCAAAATAAAAAGAGGGCTGAGGTATGTGGGCTGTACTAGGCTTCTCACCTCTCTGTGGGCCTGACCTGAGAAAGGAATTAATTACAGTGGCCTCCAGAGAGATGTTGTGGGGGCACAATTGGTGACCAGGGTCCAATTTCAGAGGCTTTGGACCAAGGCACGCTTCCTACACTTAGGGTCTTGTCAGACTCCAGGAGGTCCCAATGCCCTCCTCTTCAGGGCTTCCTGGCTCACTCCTGCCTGATGTGGGCAAGCAGCAGGCTGCGTGGGACCGGGCTGGCCCAGGGTGGAGCCAGAGAGAGCAGGGGTGGCCCAGGTTGGAGGAGTGTGGAGCCTGTGTGCCAGGGGCCTGAGTCCAGCATGTCCTTTGGGGCAGAGGTCTCTGGCTGGGGGGCTCCCGGAAGGAGGTAAAACATCTTTTCCTTCTAGAAATACTCTTAGGAAGGAGGCAGGCAACCCATCACTCAAGGCTTGTTCTCTCATTCATTTAATAGGCAGGGTAGAGTGCCAGGTGGAGGGGAGTGAGACCAGGGAGAGAGGCCGAGGCCACAGGGGAGCGGGGAAGGCAGGAGAGGAGGGACGTTCGCCAAGTCAATGGGGTGTGGGGCCAAGTGAAAGGAGGACAGGCAGACCAACAGGAGGGTCTCTGGAGAGGGCTGAGGACCCAGGGAGCCCTCCGGGCATCAGCACAGAGCCAGGTGTCCTCCATGGGGGCGGGGAGACCACAGGTGTCTGGCCCTGTGGGGGCTCCCACTGTCTAGAAGGCCCAGGAACCTGCACAGCCAGGGCGGAGGGCAGAGGTCAGAGCAGGCCTGTGCTCCGCTGTGGAGGCAGGGCACGGGGCAGGGGCCTGGTGCAAGAGCTGGTGGAGTCCAGGGCGAAGCTAGGCCCTCTCCTCCCCCATCCCTGGGGCTCCCTTCCCGATGTAGGTCATGAGGATGGGGTGGCGATGGCTGACGGTGGCTGACGGGCTGTCAGAGCCCAGCGGGGGTTCCCCTCCCCCAGCCTTACTTTCCCCCACGCCCCGCCCTCTCCTGGTGCCCCCCGGCCCAAGGCAGGGGTGGAGGGGGCAGGAAGCCAGCCGGGAAGGCAGGGCCCAGGCAGACAGAGCAGGGAGAGAGGGGCAGGTCCCGGCGTGTCGGGGCAGGATGGCTGCGGAGACAGGATCTAAGCCGCAGGAGCCGGGGTGGCCGACTTCCCTCCCATCTTCTCCCCAGCCCCCTATCTCCACTCCTCAGGTTCCCACCTCCCACCCCTCACCTCGGAGCTACACCCACCATCCTCTCCCCCACCCCCACTTCCTCCTTTCCCTCTTATCCTGGGCGCAGGAGGATGTCGGAGTGTCACAGCAAAGGGTGGGGGAAGGCGCGGGGGGGACGGGTCAGAACCTTCCCCCAACTCCACCCGGCCGGGCCAGCCCCCTCCCCTAGAGCAGACTGTCATATAATATTCATGAGCCTCATGAATACGCAATATTCTCCTTTTGGGGCAGGGGTCTCCGTACCGTCTCCCCCCCTTGTCACTCCTTAGATTAACCCGAGCAGCGGCCGCTCGGGGCAAGAGGGGACCCCAGATGTGGAACCAGATGAAGGGGGAGGGGGAGCCGGTCGCTGACGGGCGGCCGCAGTCACCGCGGTGCGGGAGGTGGGGGGGTGACCCGCTGAGAGGGACCCAGGAGCCTGCAGCCTGTAGTCGCGGAGCCCACTCACCGAGGATCATGCTGGGGACCCAGGCGCCCGGGGTTCCGCGTCGCTCTGTCCCGGGGGCCGCTGTGGCGGGGCTGGGGTACGGGGGGAGGAGCCGGGGGAGGAGCGGAGGCCGGTCGAGGCGGAGCGGGGCGGGGCTCGCAGCAGGTGAAGACGGGAGGAGAGGGACCCGTGCGCCCCGGGCTCCGCGAGGGGGCGTCCTGGGTCTCCCACCTCCTGCCGCCCTTCTCCTCACTGTCCCCGGATCTCCGGGCTTTGCACCGTCCCCTGCAGCCCGGGCTGGGGGAACCAGCCCTCTGGAAGGTGGTGTGAGACGATGGAGGAAGTGGAGGCTCAGACGCCTGGGTTCCCGGGGCGGGAAGTCTGTTCTAGGCTGATGTGGGGCTGGGATGCCTCAGTAGTCTGCGGAGGGGTGGTGCTCGGGCTGGGTGGGGCAGCGGGGTCCCCTCCAGGGTAATGGGCTGCGACCCGGATGGGGGAGTGCAGTAGAGAAGGGTTGGGAGAAAGGTGTTTCTTCTGGCTTCGCAGGAGGACGCTGGGAGCAGGTCTTAGATTCTAATTGGGGGGTTGAAGATGGAGCTGAGGTGGATCCCTAGCTAGTCTCAATGCTGGATCGTTAGCGAAGGTCTGAGGGAAGACTGCAATTAATGGTTGTGAAAAGGTAGACTACAGCAGCAGGTTTGTAATTTAGAGCAAATGCAAGATGACAGAAGACCCAGAATTAAGGCACAACCCCGTAGAGATGACCTGCATGGGGTGGGGGTGGCGGCTCCGCAGGTCTTAAATGCAGGCCATTCCCCACAGAGGAGAGCGTGGACCGAAGAGCTCTGGTGGGCTGGACGCGAGGACAGTCAGAGCTCATGGGACACCCGGATTGTAGGGCCAGTATGGGGCTGGAGGCGGGCAACTGGCGCCCCAGCACAGGCTGGAGTCTGGGCATCTGTGAGGTGTCTGGGGAGGACGCGCGGCTACAGCCTGGACCTGTCTGTACCTGCCTCAAGAGAGAGGGCGGCAGGCGGATTTCCCAGAATGCTGAGCAGCCAGCTTCAGGCCAACCCTAGCCAGCGGGGAAGGGGGTGTGACTGGGAACAGGATTTAGAGGCAGGGAGGCAGGGGCCTGTGGAAAGCTGATGAGATTCAAATCCTAGGACAGTTTAGGCCAGGAAAGGAGTTTGGGGTCGGGAGGGAACTGGGGACTAGGTGGCCACCTAAGGAGCAGGAAGTCGGGGTTCTTATTTCTGGGCCCCAGCAATTTTTGCCCTCATTGATCTAGTTTAGAGAAAAGATCTGTTTCTGCACCCGCCAAGGCGCTCTGGCTCAAGGGCAAGCGAATGCTGGAGGCCGAGAAGTCCCGCTCTGACGCAGAGGCCAGATACCTCCGGAAACCGAGCCCTCGCTGCCCGTGTCTGGCCTTGGGGAGGCTGCGGGTCTCTGGATCCATCAGAAGCCCTTCTGCTGTGTCTGGCCTGCCATCCTCCTTTTGACTCCTATGTCATAAAGCCTGACATGGCCTTCTCTTGCATTCTGAGTTTTCTGTCCTGGGTGGGCTCCGACACTACACAGGGGCCAACAACGGACACCAGACGCAGCCAGCCATCACCCTGAGCCCCTGCCTAACCCCCACAGTGCTTCCTGGGGGAGGGGGGGCTGGGTTAAGTAGTCTCAGAAGAGGGGTTGCTTAGCTTACCATAAGAAGGCAGCTGACTGGAGGGCGGGGTGACCTTGCAGGAAGCTGGGGGGGCCAGCATGTGGGGTGAATTCATTATTGATGAGCCCTGCACCCCGGGCTACTAATGAGCCCAGCTTGGCTGCTCTAATTGATGTCAAGAAACTTGAGACCCCCAGATCATCTTCCCGCCTGCCAGCTGCTTCTCCCAAGCCCCCTCCCCCTCCACACCCTGGGCTGCTCTCACTTCCTCCCCTCCCCATTTTCATTGGCACCCACACACAAGGAAAGGGGTCAGGCCTTCTAGACCCTCCACCTCAGTCACCTCTCAAGGTGGGAGATACCCTCACTCTGGGGCGCTGGGAGATGTGCAGAAGGAACCCACCCAGCTGCTCAAGGACAGAGAGGCAGGCTGGGACTAGGTTACGTCTGTGGCATTTCTGAGCCCAAGGAATTTCTTCCTTGTATTGTGCATCCAAGGAGAGATCTTGTCACTCTCAAAGCACGGGCACCAGGCACCGACACACCCATCTGGAGGTTCAGTACTCGGCCCACTTCCCTTCCTCATTTCCTCCTCTCCCCAGCGACTGCAATTTCAGATCTGGCCCCCTGTACGTGGCCGCCGCCACCCCACCCCTGCCCTGAGAGGGGCAGCTCTTCTCCATGTGGACAGCATGGGACTCTATTTCCTGAGTTTCTGAGGCCCTACACCTCGGTCGCCTTCCTTGGGAACCCTGGGTGGCCACCTCGCCATGTCCTTTCCTGCACACCCTCCGTTTGCAGGGATGGGTTCTGGGAAGACATCCCTAGGCATAGGGTGCTGACTCAGAATCACACCTGAGTGTGGTCCAGACACGGTCTCCCAGGAGGAGTAACGGGAGGTGATGCAGGTGCTTCTCTGATGCTAGGTGAAAGCCGAGGTGGACCTCACACGCTCCCTTCCCCAAGTCCCATAAATTTGTGGCTATGCTGCCCTCTGGTGGCGACTTCCGGACGTGGACATCTTTGCCTCCAAACAACCCAGATCATGAGAGGATTTGACAGGCCTTGAGGAAAGCAGCTGGAGGGTTTCTCGTTTTGCGCGAATTTCCTTCTTTGAAGGAATTCTGAGACATGACTAAGAGAGCTTTCACAGTTGGACACAGCTAAGTTTGACTGGGAAACACTGACCTTGGGCAAGTTATATAAACCCTGGCCTCAGTTTCTCCTTGTGAAAATGGGGTTCACAGTAACTACTTCACAGGACAGTTACAAAGTAAATGAAATCACATACATAAAATCTTTACCACTACCCCTTCCGCCAGTGCACAGCATTTAAAACATGACAGAAAAACCCTAGCCAGGAGTTTTCTTTCTTCAGTGGCTTTTCTCTCATTTAATTACTGACCTAGGAAGCCTAGGTGAGTTCTTTGGACCATCTTCCTCACCTTCCGCTGGGAGCCGCCCTTTGCACTGACCTCATCTTTGAACACCTTCCACTATCTTTCTTTTTTTTTTTTTTTTGAGACAGGGTCTTGCTTTGTAGTTCAGGCTGGCCCTGAGCTCAGCCTCAAACTTACATCACAGCAATCCTCCTGCCTCTGCCTCCCGACTGCTGGGATTACAGGCGTGAGCTACCACGCACGGCACTGTGGTATGTGGTACTGATTGCTGCTGGGCTTGAGTCTCCATGCCCAGTATTGTATGTGGTTACCGGGGAATCAAACCCGGGTCCTTGCACTTGCAAGACAGGTGCCGGGACCACTAAGCTAACTCCCCGGCCCCCACCATCTTTCACCTTAGGTAAGCTGGGGGCGGCCATGCTCCTGAAGTCCAGCGGGAAGGAGCCTTGAGACAGGCATCTACCTCCTTCCCACCAGGCTATCTGGATCCAGACCGAGTCTGGAAGGAGCGGGTAGGACACAGATTGCAGCTGTGGTCCGGGGCAGTGGGCTGGGTTTATTGCACTTGCAACAGAGTTTAAATAAGTCCCGGGGACCTGGAGCTGAGGGGAGGGGGTGGGCAGGGAGAAGAGGGGCAGCGTCAGTGCAGCTGGCGGCAGAACCCGAGTTCTGCAGGCCCAGTGCTCCCCTTTCCTGGGGTGATGGGCCCTGAATCTGCAGGCTGAGGTTCCAGACCTGTTGCGATGGCAGCGGCCTCGGCAGCTCCGACTCCTGAGTCAGGGCTGATTTGGGCCTGTAGGCCCAGGTCTGGAGCAGACCACATGTAGTCCTGGATCTGCTTGGATCGGGTTATCAATGTCTGAATGTGGGTTCCAGATCAACCCTGAGCCCAGACGGGATCTGGTTCCACTCGAGTTCTGGTTCCCCCGGAAGCTGAGTTCTGAGCCAGCATCCACCTCTGTCTGGGGTTTGTCCTGAGCTGGTCCTGGGGGACATCCATGCTTAGTGTTCTTCTGTGTTGGCCCACCAGGGGGGGCTGTTGCAGCTGCCAGGTCTCTCCCTGGCCCCAGGTTCTTAGCTGCAGCTTCCTGCAGATGTGCCGCAAGGCTCCTGAACACATCTTTGCAGGCTGGAGCTGGACAGGAAGTCCTGATGGCAAGTACGGTCCAGGGAACCATAGCTAGATTCCCCAGGTATGGTTCCAAGTTGTTTTCAGAAACTCTCCAAGAGGCAAAGGCTGCAGAAGGTCTGGGGCCTCTGTCCCTGGGTCTGAGCCCTCCATCCACCAGAGGGCTTGTAAACGAGGGTCCTTCACAGTGCGTGGGGAGGGGGTCTCCAGCTTCTCACCCCTCCCTGGCTCTGGCCCTTCAAGTATGTCTCTGGGCTAGGGAGATGAGCTTCTCCCTGGCCCTCAGCACCTTCAGGAAGTGCCCAGTCCCCTCCCATCAGCAGACTGAGGGCGGAGGGACTGGATCTTCAGGATCAGGAGTCTGCGGTCAGGAGGACTCAGGCATCGGAGGTGGCTGGAGGCTTGAGTTGAGCTTTTTCCATGGCAGTGCCATATGGGAGGGAGCGTTTGAAGAATCCAAGCTGATAAAGGGGAAAAGAAGGGAGAGTTGAGGTACCACCATTTCTCTTCAGCTCTTATCTCAAGAAGAAGTGAAGAGGACTCTCGTCCCTCCGATCTTCCCATCCTGTGAAAGCGGCTTCTGAGTTCAGACTAAGACTGTCTCTCCTAGAGGCCCAGGAGTGACTCAGGGTGTGGACAGTCTTTTACCAGCATTTTAAAATGCCCCCAGTGGGCCAGGGATTTAGCTCAGTGGTTCTGGCGCCCCCCTTCCAAGCACAAGGGTCTGGGTTTGATCCCCAGTAACCACATACCACAGTGCCAGGTGTGGTGGCTCACACCTGTAATCCCAGCACTCAGGCAGAGGCAGGAGGACTGCTGTGAGATCAAGCCCCGCCTGGGCTACATGGTGAGTTCAGGGCCAGCCTGAACTACAGATTGAGACCCTGTCTCAAAAAAAAAAAAAAGTGCCCCCAGGGAAGCCAAGAGAGGAAGAGTTTGAACTCAAGGGTCACATCTGATTGCCCAGCTGTGATTTCCTCTAGAGGCATCTAGGCCCCTTCTAAAATACGATCACTTCGTGATGGGTGCCATGGATTTTTGGAGAAAGTAACAGCAAAAATGCCCTGTGTTTGCCATGTGTGGTTTCTAGTGATTTTGGGTGAGCTTGTCACCTCTTGGCAAGAGAACTCTTCCTAAACTTGGGGCGACAGAGGAAGGGAGATGTCCCACAGGAAGGAAGGATGGTATACGGAAGGGACACAAAGATCCAGGGCTGGGCTGGCAGCGCTCGGCTGGAAGACTGATCCAGAGTGCTGTGCATCCTGGGGGATGCTGGGCCAAGGGCACAGTGTGATGAGGGGTGGCCAGCTCACGGCAGGGTGTAGCTGACCTTGTAGAGGACGTAGATGAGCAGACCTAGGAGCAGGAGGCCGAAAAGGATGGCTAGGATAATAATCCAGAGTGGGACACCATTGCTGCCTTCTGCCTTAGTCCACTGCACGGCCGTGGCCACCTGCGGAGAAGTCGAGACGGGGCGTGAGAACCCTGAAATTTCTCCTGCCCGACACAGGGGTCCTACCTGCCTTTGGATCTAGAACCCCCTCCAACTTCTCGTTTGAGCTAACTGCACTCTGAACTTAGACCCAAGTTCCTCAAGTGTGCGACCCTGTCTCTTACTTCTGAGCTTTCCCAGAATCTTCCTTTCCTGCGTAGTCAGCCTGGATAATTCCTTCAGTCTACACTTCGCTTCTGCCAAGAAGTGTGTTTTCTGGCCCCCAGGACTGGGCTCAGGGGCTTCTAGAGTGCTTCCACAAACACCCTGCCACTTGTCACCCTGGACAAACGCTGCCTGAGAACTGTGCGCCATTCCTCCCCACTACTGTTGGTGGTACCTGCAGCTCCTGGAACATAATAAGTGCTCCGTAGATAGAGTAGCAGCACCGGCTCCTGCCCATGTCCAGGCCTCGTCTCAGTGCTCTGAACCTAGTTTCCTCGGCCAGCCCTCTGGCCCTGGACTTACCTGAAGTCTCTTTTGGGGCAGCTGCTGGGGCAGGATTCGGTAAGGCATCTTCAGGGCTCTGTACTCAGCCTCACACTGCAGGCTGAAAGGCTGCTGCTCCTTCTGTGGGCGGAGAAGGGAAGTCAGGGCAGGGCCCCGTGAGATTGGAGGGACAGATGGCTTCTGCCGTGCGGCCTCTGTAACTTCCCTACAGGCTGGTTTAGGCTGTGGTCTCTCTCTTTTTTTTTTTTTTTTTTTTTGAGATAGGATCTCCTTGTGATCCTCCTGCCTCAGCCTCCTGAGTGCTGGGATTACAGGCATACTCCACCCCACCTGGCACCTTCCCCTATTTTGGACTCATTCTCTCCTTATGTTTTTTTTTTTTTTAGGTTTTTGGAGACAGGGTCTCGCTTTGTGGTTCAGGCTGGCCCTGAGCTCAGCCTCCAACTCACATCACAGCAATCCTCCTGCCTCTGCCTCCCGAGTGCTGGGATTACAGGCGTGAGCCACCACGCCCGGCACTGTGGTATGTGGTACTGGTTGCTGCTGGGGTGAGTCTCCACACCCAGTATGGTATGTGATTATCGGGGATCGAACCTGGGTCCTTGCACTTGCAAGACAGGCGCCGGAACCACTGAGCTAAATCCCCGGCCCTCTCCTTATGTTTTTTTATATGAATCAATAGGTGTGAAAATGAATAATTATAAAAACAACGATTTTTGCCTGACTAGTGTGAGTTAATACCCAGGACAAGGCTTGGCCATATTGTGTGTCCTATAAATGACTCCTCCTTACTATTGCTACAACTGCTTGCCTGACACTGGCTATCTCCTTCCCACAAGTTCTACCCTCTGCCCTCTCATCTTTTTCTCAATGGACTGAGAAAGAGAAGCAGTTACTCCTACTGTGCCCACGAGGTGGCGCCAAGGACACACAGTCTGTTCAGAAAAGTCAAGCCAGGGGAGCTAGGATAAATCTGGTCCTCTCCAAAGAAGTTGAGGTGGTTTGGGAGGCCCTGGGGTCAGAGGGACCGGGCTGAAGTAAAGGTTCTTCACCTGCAGGAAGGTCTTGGCCCAGACTCGGAAATGCAGCTGCAGACTTAGGCTGTGTTGCCGAGGCAGGGACCCGAGCTCACAGTGCAGCCTGAAGCACTCAGCTTCTGGGCATTTCTGGGGAGAAAGAAGCAGTTTAAACCCGGAGTTCTGCCCTTCTGGCGGTTCTGAAAGACTGAACCGGTGTTCAGTGCTGGTCCCGACCTCATTCCAGGAGTGGCTTACCAGAACCTGCAGCCCGGAGGAGGCAGGGCTCCGGCCTGGAGTATCTCGCCTCTGCCGGGGGTGTGGAGGCTCCTCAGGTTCCAACTGGAAAAGGAAAGACTCTTAGCTGCCCCTTGCACCCATTATGGCACCTCTGTCGGCCTGTGCCCGGGTCTGGGGCAGCCTCACCCTTTCTTCTCACAGACCCACCACCTCGGTGAAACTTGTTTGCATGGAGATGCCCCTGGTCCGGCCACAGGGCCTCTGTCCTGGATGGTCCTCAGGACTCTCAGTGCTTCGTCCTATCTTTCTGGCCTCAGTGTGACCTTCAACTGTGACCTCTTCCAGAAGTTTCCCAGCCTCTCCACCTGGTCCCTGGTCTCCAGAGTGGCTCTGCCTCTCTGCTTTTTAATGCATCGTTTTGCTTCCTTTTACTTTTTTTTCTTGGTACCAGGGATCAAACTTTGGACCTTACACTCATGAGGAAGGCATGATGCCGCTGAGGTAAATTCCCAGCCTCTCTTACTTTTTACAGTCACCCTGCACTGAGTGTGAGCTTCATGAACGTGGGGACTTGGTCAGTGTTGTTTGGTGTGGTGTGGTTTTTCCTGACGCTGACAGTTGTTCAGTTCATAGATTCGTTCAGTTAAATTTTTGTGAGCCCACTGCGGAATAGGTTCTGGGGCCCAGAGGAAAAGGCCGGATTCAGGCCTCCTGGGGGAGGTGACATAGATGTGAGCCCCAGGATGCCAAATAACAGGGAAGGATATTTTAGGCAGAAAGAGAAATGCAGTGGACAGGTCTTTTTGTCTTCCAGGGATTGGAGGTGTCTGTGCCCTCTGACCCCTCCCACCCCTTGTCCCAGCTCTGGGGACATCCCAGTTTCTCCTCCAGGCCTCAAGCCTTTTCCCTCAGCCCTGTGCCTCAGAACCTGCCCCACACGGTGTCCAGGGCCCTCACCTCCAGGCCCTGCAGGTTGGGGGTGTAATTGGTGGTGCAGTTGCTGAGCCCCGTGACCCTCGTCACGTAGAGGAGCTGGTGGCCTTCCCAGGTCTGCGGACAGCTGATGTCCAGGATACCCTGGCTGATGGTGCTGGGGCCATGGTTGACGAGCTGAGGGGCAAGAGCAGTCTGTGTGAGAAGGAAGGGGTGCTTCCGCCCCGAGCCCCTGGTCTCTGCGGCCCCCGCGTGTCCTGCTGGAGGGCCGAAGGAGGACCCAAGGGACAGAAGTGAAGCCGTCTTAAGTTGATGCTTTTGGACACGGCTCCATCCTCCGGTTCCGAGCCACTCTACTGGCTGGTCCTGGAGCTGCACACCGTGGCTCCTCCCTCGCCCTTCCTCTGGTCCCAGCCACTGTCACCCACATCAGCGCCTCTTTCTGGCTTGTCCTCTCCCTGCCCCCGGCCTCCCTGCACCTCTCCTTACCTCGTAGACATGGTGGACGGCAGGGCCCACGTCCCCCTCCGTCTGAGGCTGCTTTCGGGGATGCCAGTCCCTGACTGGGAAGAGCACGGCCTCTGGCTTGGAGACACTGAGGAGGGGAGTGGTTTGGAGGAGCGTGAAGGACGCTCACGCACACCCTCCCCGAGGTCTGTCCCCATGCCAGGGACCCACCCTGCCAGGCACTGACCCATTCAGGGACACCTGGGCCTGCGCCTCCACAGACAGCCGGAAGGACACCACATCGCTCTGTGAGTTGTTGAGGTTCTTGCTGTGGGACAGAGGACAGACTGAGGCAAGAGTTTCCCTGCACCAGCGGGACAGCGGGCTCACCCGCCCTCTCTGGCCCACCCAGCCCCTCCCGCTCCTACCTGAGGATCTGGAAGTCAAACTGGATGGTCTCCTTTGTGTCCTGGAGATGGCGGACAGCGAACCGAAGGCCGCCCCAGAGCTGCGGACGGGAGGGAGAGGGAGGAGGTGTTAGGGCGCGTTTGCCTCACGCTCCAGCTTCGGCCTCCTCTCCAGGCCACAGCTGTGGCCTGGCTGGCGGCCACTGTCCCCAGGCCCTTTCTCCAGCGCCCTCTGCCCCAGACTCACGCTGGCTCCTGCCTTCATGGGGTTGCCCAGGTCACACACCAGCAGGCTCTGGTTCACAGCGAAATAGTCACAGCTCAGGCTGGAGAAGTTCTGCAGGTGGTGAGGACACAGTCAGGTCGGGGCCCCTCTGGGCCTGTCCTCCCAGGCCCCTCTGGAGAGTCCCCTCTCACCCCTGGGTTTCTGACGAGTCCTATGTACTCAGCCTCCAGGGGGGCTGTAACACGCAGCTCAGCCTCGTAGGCGCCGCCCTCACCCACGTTCTGGGCATGGAAAGTCAGGTTCAGGGAGTCCTTGTTACCCAGGTACACGCGGTTCTGGTCCCTGGAGGAGGCATGCAGGATAAGGGACACCAGAGAAATAGTCTTCAGATCAGGACAGCGAACCATTAATACACAAATGGTAGTAACAGCCACTGCTGGCTGAGTTCCGAGGACAGGCACATACTTTATGCGAGTTACTGCATCTAATCTTTCCAAAGCCACAGAAATAACTGCCGTTAGTCTAACTATGTAAAGAAGCTGCGGGGTATAGTTGTGCATGCCTGTAATCCCTGTACTCAGGAAGCTAAGGCAGGAGGATTGCTGGGAGTTCAAGGCCAGCCTGAAATACATAGTGAGACCCTATCTCAGAAAATGGAAAAAAGAAAAAAAGCTGAAAGATGAAGCTCAGAGACGTTCAGTGACTTCTCAAGGTCACTCAGGTAGCATGTTCCTGGCTGACTTCTCCCAGTGCCAGGTGCAGCCTTCGAACGTCAGCCCCACTTACCCGAACACTTCGAGCTGGAGGTCTGGCACGCAGATGTTATCTTCCCCACAGTCCAGCAGGATCTGAGCCTGGGGAGCAGGCAGCCTTGAGACAGGGCATCTCTACCACTGCAGGGCCGCGCCACCACGTGCCCAGGGCGCTGCTCCCCAGGGCCCTTTCCCCGGCCCGTCCTTACCTTGTCCTCTATCCGGCTCTTGCTCTGATAGTGGAGAACCGGCCGGAGGCCATGGCTATCCGTGGGGGCTTCCGGGTCCAAGGAGAAGTTGAGGGCAATGTGAATTGGAGAGAGTTTGTCTCGAAATTCTGACTCGTTCTGGGGCCAGGAGAGAGTTCACAGGGCAGGCGGCGCCGTCAGCCTGATACTTGCTTTCTCCTCCTCGGGTCCCAGCTCTGCTTGTCCTCCCTGGTTCAAGGGTTCGGACAGCCGGGTCCCCGGCCCCTTACGCAACAACAGACTCCCGAGTCGTCTCCCTTCAGAGGGGCGGCAGAGGGAAGGAGGCAGCCTCCACCTACCCGGAGGAAGATCTTCATCTCCCTGCACTCCTCCCGAGCCCCGTTCCGGATGAGCAGCGTCTCGGTCAGGGTCGCTTGTCTGGAGGCCAGGAACAGGGCTCGCCGGATGCCCCCCTTCTGCTTCTGCCAGTCCAGCTGGAGCTCCACTGTGAAGCCTGCAGCCCATGACAGCCACGTTACGAGAATGTCTCTACTTCCTAATCCCCCAGAGCAGGGAGGTGTCCAGGCCCTGTTTCCTGCCCCCCGGCCGTCCCCAGGGGTCCCCAGCCCTCCTCACCGATGGAGTCAGGGACGTGTTTCCCAGAAGCATTGAGGCAGAAGCTAAGGTTGATGCTGGAGAAAAAAGTCCAAGAGTAAAGCTAAGTAATGTGCTGGTGAACGTCACCCGAGCACGCGTCCTGCCTCTCAGACTGACCCAGACCAGGACACCACGCTCGGTCCCTTTTTCGGGCAGACTTGGTTTCCCTGCCCACACCATGGGACAGATCACTATCCTCTCCGGGACCCGGCTCACCAGGCCACAGGGTTCCCCTCCAAGCTGCAGCTGCGTTCCTCCGGGTTGAACATAGCAGGGAAGATTGTGAGTGAGGCGCTGGCAGACACGATGGGGCGACCCCTGCCGAACACAGACGTGGAGAAAACGGAATTGAGCCTCCTCTGAAGCCTGGACCCGCGAACCCCATGCACAAGGCTCAGGACACCACTTTCCTCTACACTGATTTTCCCAGGCTGCTTCGGTTCCCCCTTGGAATCCATACCTGTACACCATAGCCTTGTCCACACCAAAGGAGCCCACAATCAGATCTGTAAGAAGTCAAGAAACCCTTACAAGCAAGCCCCAGGAGGATCCTTCCTTCCTAATTGCTCGTTACTACAGTATTGTTCCAGAGCCAGAGGACACTGCCATCTGGTGGCCTCAGCCTAGAATTGCACGCAGAAGTTTTGTAAAGGTACAGACCTGCGGTTGAAGGTGAAAAGGGCAATGGACAGAACTCACCAGGGTATCCGTTGCTGTCCAGGTCTTGGCCTCCTCGAAGGGCAGAGCCGAAGAAGTCTGGAGTGTGGCCCGCTGCCCACAGGGGCTGCAGAACCTGGGAAGGCTTAGAGCCCAGCCCACCTGGGCCCCCTGGGAACACAAACACTACTCCCTGCTGAGTCTCACCCCCAAAGGGGGCCCCGATGGCCACATCTGCAAGACACACAGTGCCCATCAGTCAGCAGGCTGGGAACCTGGGGTCTAGATTTTTCTTACCAGACCCCAGCATCCTATTTTCCCCCCATTTGTCAATCTTTGTTTTCTCAAAGTTCACGCCTCCCCTTGGAAAGTTATGGGGCTTTGAGCAGATTAGTCGACAAGTTCCTCTTCTCACATTCCCTCCGATCCAGACCCCGACCTGCAGCCTCCAGTCCAGGGCACTTACCATTGTAGCCGTCCTGGTCCAGGTCCCCCAGCGGGGTCAACGAGCTGCCAAACCGTCCAAACTCGTCCAGGCCAGTGAGCCTGAGGGTGGGCGAGGGGTCCATGCCCGCTGACTGCTGCAGGTAGACGTAGACTCTACCCACCTCCTGAGGCCGACCATCGGCTGTCCGCTCCATGAGCAGGGGCGCCCCCACCAGCAGGTCATCCAGCCTGGGGGGAAGGGACATCCGGGCATCCTGACAGCCTGTCTTGCTACCATCTCCCCGATTCTAGCACCAGGAATCCCAGGTACCCCACACACTCATGTTCCCTCCCACTCGGGTCAGAAGACTTCAAGTCTCTGCTGCTTATCGCTCAGCTGTCTCCTTGTCCCCCCAAAAGGGGAATGCAACTATGAGGGAGCACCCTGAGAAAAAGCCCCGGGACACACGCTGCAGCCTGCCGTCTGTGCCCCCTCTTCCCTCTGAGTCCAAAGGGCCTCCCAGGTGCCCCTGCTCACCCATCTCCATTGATGTCAGTGGCAGCCACTGCATAGCCAAAGTAGGAGGCCATCTGGGAGGGAGGGGACAAAAAAGGCACACTGAGTCGGAACAAGGTGGGGGCTCAAGAAAGAGGACCAAGCAGAACTGTGAGGGGCCGTACAGAGGTTCTGGGGAGGTGAGAAAGTTAATGGAGTGGGTCAAGGCGGGAGCGTGGCCAGGGGTGGGGTGGGGGGGTCCTCACCTGTTCCCCTGAGAAGTTGTGGAGGGATCGGATGTC
Organism: Petromus typicus; assembly: GCA_004026965.1. Lineage (NCBI taxonomy): Eukaryota > Metazoa > Chordata > Mammalia > Rodentia > Petromuridae > Petromus > Petromus typicus. The sequence continues at coordinate 32,586 of PVIR01010758.1, read as the reverse complement.
TGAGCCATTAAGGATGGTGACCTGGGTAAGGAGATGAGCCTGTCGGTCCTGGGCAGCCCGTGGGTGAAGGACAAACGGACGCAGGGTCCCTGGGAGCAGCCTGGTGTCTCTCACCCTCTCTGAGCTTTGCCCTCCCATTTCCATCCCTGTGCCAGGCCTGAAGCTTCCCTAGTTTTCTTCCCACCTCAGTGCAGCAAGACTGAAGACTCCCGAGCAGGCGAGATGATCACGCCTGGCCTGGGCGCTCTAAGGTCCCTCCAGCCACTGCCAGGCCTCCTTCTTGCCAGCCCCAGGGTGCTGGGGAGCCTGGTGCTGACTTGGCTGTGTCCGTCCAGTCTTCCCTCATTCTCCTCATCCTTACTAGCACTAGGCTGACGTTTCTTTCCTCTCTCACTGCTGCCCGATGCCCTCCTGCTGTATCTCCTCACCCTAAACTGCTATCACACCTCATTGCTCCTTACAGTGCAGAAAGACGCCAGGAGGAGACAGCTGGCTTTAAACCTCCATCCGGCCACTCCACTTCCTAATAGGATGACCTTAGCTGCTCCTTTGGTTCCCAAGCCCTCACTTTGTCACTGGTGTGTGTGTCTCTGTGTATGTCTGTGTGTCTTAAATTGCATACTTGATTAGTAGTACTTTTTATTTTAAGATTTTTGAGACAGGATTAGTCTGGTCTTGAACTCAGTCTCCAACTCAGCAATCCTCCTGTCTCTGCCTCCTGAGTGCTGGGATTACAGGCGTGAGCCACCACGCCCCGCACTGTGGTATGTGGTACTGATTGCTGGTGGGCGCGACCCACTATGCCCGGCATTGTTCTATGTGGTCACTAAGGGATCGAACTCAGGACTTTGCACTTGCAGGGTAGGTGCCAGAACCACTGAGCTAAATCCCCAGCCCCGATTAGTGGTATTTTATAAGGTGGGGTATGATGTCCTGTTTGTCTTCCTATCTCCCACCTGCCTCGGTCACTGCTGTTAAGTGGGGAAAGGCCCGTGGCACTCGGATCTGTAGGGCACTTGTCACGGTCTAATAATAACGGCTCCCTCTCGTCCGCTGCCTAACAACTTGCTCAGTATTTTCACGTGCATTATCTCATTTCACCCTGACAAGAGCCTTGTGAGGTCAGGACTATTATTATCCCATTACAGGTGCAGAGAAGAAAGAGGCTTGGCGAGGGGGGGAGAATGAGCAGGGGTGGTAGGGGAGTGGGGGAATCAGGCTGAGTCTTACGTAGCCATAGGTGAGGTTCCCTTTGGGCACACCAGCGACAAAATCTGTGAAAAGAAGAGAGAGGTGAGCTCCAGCAGAGGAAGGGGAATAGTAAGACGGTGCATGTCAAGGGTCTGTCTGCTTTTTCTTTTTTTGGATTTTTTTTTGAGACAGTCTCACGAAATAGTTCAGAATGGCCTTGAACTAAGCAGCCCAGGCTGGTGAAGTTCCTCCTGCCTCAGCTAGGATTCCCAGCATGCACCACTATGCCTGGCGGAGGGTCTTCCTTCTATCCACCCCACCTGGCCAGGTCTGGGGACACTCACCTTCTCTATCGTCACCACTGAATTCACCCACAGCCACAGAGTATCCTGGAAGATGGGAGGGTAGATGTCAGCTTTCATGCTTCAGGGGTCCTGCCTGGTCCCCCCTCTGCTGTCCCCTCCCCCATGGCCTCCATGGCCAGCCTGCATACGACTGGAAGAAGGGAGGCGAGGAGGAGTGGGGGCAGAGGTCCTGGAGCTGTCCCCTGCCGACCCCCACCTGCTCACTCACCCATGTAGCTGTCATCGTAGATGGAGCTAGCCTGGCGGGTTTGCAGCTGCCCCTGGACCAGGTTGATCAGGTACTCGGGGTAATAGGAGTCTGCGATCTGCTTCTGCGTGGCGGACAGGATCTGGCCTGGGGAGGGGAGCAGGCGGGGCTGGGCGGAGGGGAGGTGGCAGAAGGGTTCTAGGGTGGATTTCGGAAGTCTGGTTCAGGAAGGAAGGCATGTAGAGGGCGCAAAGAGCGCTGGAGCAGGGTGTAAGTCTCAAAGGAGGTGACCCTGGAGGGGAAAGGAGGTGGCAGGAAGGACCTACAGGCGAGGTGGGAAGGCTGGTGCCGGGCCCAAGAGGTAGAGGGACTTACCTTGCCAAAAATAGCTCCCTGGGCCACCCAGGACCACCCGGCCGGTCTGTAGGGGGAGGAGTGAGTCAAACTTGTGGTGCCGCCCCCGGCCCCTGGCCACCGCCCACCACCCCTTCTCCCCTGTCACTCACCTTGGTGATCTCCGCGCTGAAGCCCCCTTGGCAGTAGCCCTGCCCTGCTGCTGAGCCGAAGTCTGAGAAGGGAGGAGATGGGGACAATGAGCTCAGCACAGACAGCAGGGCAGGAAAGGAGAGAAGTGGTGTGGAGTGAGGCTGACGGGGCTGCATGGGGCTGCAGGGAGGCAGCCCAGCCCTGGACACGTTCCGCAGAGAAGGTGGGACCGACCACAGCCCGTTTGTGCCTACCTGAGCGGCAAGGCGCGTACTCCAGGATCCGGGTGAAGTTGCCCGTGGAGAGGTAGCAGGTGCCCACCGGGTCTCTCTGCGGCTCCTTCTCTGTGCGCCAGCTGTACAGGGGAGCACATGCCTGCGAGGGCCGAGGAGGGGCTCAGGTGTGGGCGCAGAAGGCGCCTCTCTCCCCTTTCCACACTGGCCTCCCGGCCACGGCCCATCCCCCAGACCCTCGCCACAGCCCGCAGCTGCTCACCAGGATGGAGGAGCCATGGGCCCGAATCGTCGCCCCGAACCACTGCAAGGACTTGTATTCCACGAGCTCCTCTCCCTCTGTGCTGGACAGCGAGGACTCCAGGACCTGGGAACCTTGGGGAGGGGGAGGGGCCTGCTGGGCCTCGGGGCTGAACTCCAGAGAGGATGCCCAGCATCCAAACCCCAGGACCCTCGATGAGGGGAGCGGGAAGGGATCTGTGTGCTTGTGGGCTGAGATTCAGGCCCCCCAGACTGTCATCTCCGTCTCTTTTATCCGATGCCTCCTCCCTGCCTCCTATATATACACCTTTCTTTTTCCTGATTCTCAGTTGTCTTTAAAGCTTCCGAAAATCAGTTGATTTAGGGGATGTTAAAAGTCTATCGCGCGGGGGCCGGGGAGTTAGGTCAGTGGTTCCAGCGCCTGTCTTGCAAGCGCAAGGACCCGGGTTCGATTCCCTGGTCACCACATAACAATACTGGGTGTGGAGACCCACACCCAGCAGCAACCAGTGCCACATACCACAGTGCCGGGCGTGGTGGCTCACGCCTGTAATCCCAGCACTCGGGAGGCAGAGGCAGGAGGATTGTGATGTGAGTTTGAGGCTGAGCTGAGGGCCAGCCTGAACCACAAAGTGAGACCCTGTCTCAAAAAAAAAAAAAAAAAAGTCTATCGCGTGTCATGATTCATAAAACTAAGCCCAAAGCTGGGTTCTTTGCACTAAGCTATTTCTCCTCTCTTCTTTTTTGAGACAGGGTCTTGCTTTGTAGTTCAGGTTGGCCCTGAGCTCACTATGTAGCCCAGGCAAGCCCTGAACTCACGGTAATCCTTCTATCTCTGTCTTCCAAATGCTGGTGTGAGCCACCATGCCTGGCACTGTGGTGTTACTGATTGCTGGTGGGTGTGTCACCACGCCTGGCACTGTGGTATGTCGTTACTGGGGATCAAACTAGGTACCTTGCACTTGCAAGGCAGGTGCCAGAACCACTGAGCTAACCCGGCCCCTCTTCCCTTTCTTTTCATTTTGAGGCAGGTTATCACTAAACTGCCCAGGGCTGGGCTTGTGATCCTGCTGGCTTTTACTCCCACAGTGCTGGGGTTACAGGTGTGCATCTGTCTGTTTCTTCAATTTTTTCGCCTTCTCTTTTTGGCAGTACTGGGGATTGAACCAAGTGCCTTTGCGGTGAGCTACGTGTCAGCCCTTTTTTCCTACTGATACACTTGTGATACATATAATGGTCCTTCATCACCGGGAATTTGTATCTGTATATAATTATGTCCCGCTTCTTCGTTTTTTCCCATTCCACTCCCCTCGCTCCCACCTCTCTCCCCTTTCTCTTCTCTTGTCTCCTCTTTTTAGACCTGGCACCAGGGCCTCACACATGGTAGGTGAGCCCTCTTCAACTGCGTTCTCCTCTCTCCGCAGAGTCTCTACAGACAGCCTGCGCTCCGACCCGCGCCCGCCGTTCACTAGCTAAGTGACCTGGCAAGTGCCAAGCTCCCCAGGGAGCCGAGAGGCGCCGTTGACAGGAGCGAGGGAGCCCAGGCATGAGGGGTGCTCCCAGCAGCGCTGAGTCCTCACCGCACCTCTGCACCTCGGGACTGACTTCCAGCTCCTGGGGACATGGCTGAATCATCCCCACGCTGGCAGCACGGGCATGAGCAGAGCCTGGTGCGCACGGTTACGCAGTGCTTAGTTAAAGGCACTGAGTAGTCGCCGGCGAGACTCTCCTGTCTTTGTCTGCATCACAGCCCTGGCCTGGCTGAGTTGTGGGTGATTCAGTGGAAATGAGAGCCACATGTTTCTGAATCACGCCCGCCTCCTTGGGCTGGGCTGGGCTGGGACACCCCAGTGCCACGGGGAGCCACTGGTCGAGCGGCCGGCGTGGGCGGCCCCGGCTCCGGCCCCGCCCCAGCGCGTCCCGCCGCGCGCGCTCGCTCGCTGGCCAGCCCCTCCCCCGAGAACTCCACAGCCTACCTTTGCTGTCAAATCCGATGGGCGTGCACTGCCCGGGGCTGGCGCTCCAGGGACACAAGTAGACCGCACCGCCCTGCACCACTCCCGGCTGACTGGTATTAGCCTTGGGCGCTCCCACCAGTACGCTGACCCTGCAGATGGCAGAGAGAGGCGCTGTAGGGTGGCTTCTGGCCCTGGGTCGTGTCCCAAGGCAGGCTTCCGGGCCCGGCTGCGTGGGGGTGGGGGGTGGTGGGAGAGACGCCCTCCCAGACTGTATTTTTATCTCGGAAGATGCCACAGATGCCAGAGGCCCCGCTGGAGTCTGGCAGTCCCCATATGCCGCTGTCACTAACCCCCCCCCCAACCATCTTCCCCTGTTTATAAGGAAAAGAACCAGAGTCGATCCCTGGAAGGGCAGGAAGTGCCAAAGGGGCTAGACCCCAATTGTCCATCTCCTCTAACAGCCAAGACTATTCACCAAGCCTGGCTCAGAGTACAGTGTGCTCAGCTCGGCTCTGTGTGCACAATGGCTAGGTTTAGGGTTTGCTTACCATCTCGGAAAAGGGATACATAATAATCAACTGGAATATATAGCCTATGCCAGGAAAATAGGTTGTAGAACCAGAAACTTTTGAGACAGGGTCTCACTGTGCATCTCAGGCTGGCCTTAAAGTTACTCTGTAGCCCAGGCTGGCCCTGAGCTCACAGTGGTCCTCCTGCCTCAGCCTCCACACACCACCACACCCAGCTTTTTCTTATCTTGAAGGAACAATTTCAAGGGGGGCATAAGAGCACAGGCCTATAACCCCAGCTTCTTGGGAGGCTAGAGCAGGAGGATTCCAAGTTCAAATCCCGTTTGGGTAATGTAACAAGATCTCAATCTCAAAATAAATACAAGGGGTGGGGACACAACTCAGTGGTTAAGCACTCCCGAGTCTGATTCCCAGGACCACGCACGCCACAACATGCGGGGCTGCAGTTAAATGATTAAATGCGTAGTCCCTAGAGCCCCAGGTTCCTCTGAAGATTTGGGGCCTGACACCTACCCTGTGTGCGCCTATCCCAGGCCAAATGGCTTTCTCTGAGCCAAGATGCAGGTCTGGCTGTTCAGCTTTGGGGCGTGTAGGAGGAAAATGTGAGTCTTGGAAATCAGACAGGACAAGCGAAGGAAGGCCAGAGAAGCTGGAGGACGGGTGAGAGCACGAATTCCCCAGGCGGAGCCTCCCTCACCCTGGGCCTTACCGTGGCCCTCACCTTCCTGGCAAGTCTGCCCAGCGCCTGAAGCCCTTTCCCGAATACTGGTCCCCAAAAATGAATTCAAATCCTGTCCTCAGTTCCCTCCTCTGGGAAGTCTGCTTCTGACAGAGTCCTGTGTCGGGGCAGTCTTCCTGAGGTCACTACTGCCTCTCCCGTCCTGGGCCCTTGGCTCCAAGGCTTCCACGTGGCCCTCAGCTCTCTTGGCTTTTTTCCTGCAGGGTCTCCCTGCGAAGGCCACATCTGACGGCCGGCATAACTTGTGCCGGCCAGTGTACCTGGCAGCCTCGGCCTCAGAGAACATGGCATCTTGACCGAGAGTTCTGGGTCCTTTCTCTCTCCTTCGACCTCAGACCTTAGTTGGGTTTCTCTATTGGTTTCCATTCCCTTTCAACTCGCAACATTCCCAACACCCACCTCTTCCCTGATACTGGTGTACCTTCCTCAGCCTGTTCACTATGAAAGAAGACCAAGGTTGTCACAGGAGTGGTCACAAAGGCTGGGGTGTTGTCCAAGAGGCACAGGGGATGGAGACACCAGAGAACAGGCCTGCAGGGGCTCTAGTAGTATACCTGCCGGGCAGCGTCCTTGAGGGCCAGGAGAAGAGAATGGAGGGGACAGAAAGCAGGGTCTAGACTAGAGGAATGCAAGCAGAGAGGCAGAAGGAGAGTTCCTAAAGTTATGGGGGGTGGGGAGGGGCGGTGCCAGCTTTGGTTACCCTGGGGACAGGAAATGTTTACAGCCTGTGGCTTCCTGTCTGTTTCCAACCTCACACTTCTCCATTTGTCTCCCACCCACTGGGCCCCACCCCTCCCACTCAGGATCACATCCCGCTGAGGGGTGGGAGCAGACCACGTGAAGGCTCAGCGACCTGGTCAGTCCCTAAGTCCAGTAGGTGAGGGTGGTGAGGAGCCTGCGGTGGCCGGGCTGGGAGGTGCACCCCTCCCTCAGCAGGAGCTGCTCCCAGGGAAGGAGGCTGCGGCCCTCAGGCTTCACACAGCAGACGGCTCCCAATCTGATCCAGACCACTGGACTGCGGAGCCAGGAGTTTGTTAGGGTTTAGGCTCTAACTCAGAGTGGACTCAGGCAATTACCCTTTCCCTCTTTCTCTGGCCCACCTCCAAGTCTCCTGGGGCCCTGAGCTGAGACCCTGGAACCCTGTTCCTACTCCCAATTTCTCTAACACCTCCTGCTGCTGGGGAGGGGACGAGTCTGAGATTCAGAATGGCTTGAGGAGCAAGCTTGAGATTTAGCCAGCTTGGAAGGTGACAGAGGGCTTAGAAAACTCATAAAACCTATGTGTCCACAGGCCAGGAGCAACCTGTACAAAGGTTCAGGATACCTGCATGCAGGCCTGGGACACAGATCTCCACCCTGGCCATACCCTGGCCCTACTGCCTGAGGATTCAGAAGCCCTGCTGCCCAGCAGGCTCACATCAACCCAACACACAGTGCCCCACCACACGCCCAGGGAGGTACTTGGTGCCAACGATGAAACATAAGCTAGTTTTTTTTTTTTTAAACATAAGCTGGTTTGTTCTTAATTTCCCATTCCTAGTTCCTGCTTCCTAACTCTTGCAGCACTTGGGACTTAGGAGTCCCAGAAAATAACAAAGGAGGGTCCTTGGGCCATTTTCAATATTTCAGAAAGCCTGACGGAAACCATGCATTGAGCTGATAAGCAGCCAAGCTAATTTAGACTTCAAGTGCATTTGCTTTTGGCTGCAGTTACATCAGCTCATGCGGCGAACCTGGTTATCTCATGCTGGTCAGAAACTCTGGTGCTATAGATGTTTTTGGTTAACAAAAAAGGCAATTAATTATTCCCTAAGAAATGCAGTTTGGCAAATGAAATCTTGCAAAATTGAGTACAGTGAAAGAAATAATGGTTGTAATTTATTTGGAAGTCTCAAGACTCCTCAGAGTCTAGAGTTGATCCTTAAGAGATACAGACCACTGCTTTTCACATGAATGAAGAGCACTCAGATGGCCATACGCAGCAGGCCAGTTGGCCCTGCTATTCCTACCTCGTCGTAAGTCCTTATTTGACAGAAGGGAAAACTAAGTTCCAAGGAAGTCAAGTGTGCTGGGTGAGAAAAATCCCTCCCAGCACAAAACTCAGAAGGCAGGAGTCCTGGTCCCTCAGCCAGGGTTCTGATCTACTTCATTGGCAATTTATCTCCTCTTTTCTCCACTATCTCTGCAGGCAGGCTTCTGATTAACCAAGTCGCTGTTCAATATTCAGTTACTGTTTGACTCTGTTGGCCTTACAAGGTCGGGGCAGTGAGGAGAAAGTGGACCAGGGCCCAGTTCTTACAGCAGCCCTAGCTAGGCCGGAGGGGGACACCTGCTTCTGGAACACCAAGTGTATTCACAATGGATATGTCTGGTTGTTAGAGGAGGAAGAGCTCCCTCTCCAGCTGATCAGCTGAGGAGCTGGGTGGCTTGTCTAGAGCCTTATAGTCTCTACTGATGAGTTTGCTGGTCCAGAGATGTACAGTTCAGTGATGCTATGTTCCTGCCTGGCAGGCACAGGTCTGGAGTTCAGTCCCTGGCAGAATGCACATACGCACACGCACACACACACACAATGGTGAATTGCCCTTGAATGGTCCCTAAACTAACTCCTCGCTCTGAATTTCTAGGATCCTGAAGCTGCAGTTCCTATATATCTAAAACGGAGCAACAGTGCTTTCTCTGCGTAACACAGGGGTTCTTGTAATAACCCAATGGAGAAATTAATACGAAAGCGCTCAAGGAATGTGAGAGACTATTATTGCCATAATGATTACAAGTTGGACCTGCTGGTGCACACCTGTGATCTCAGCACTCGGGAGGCTGAGGCAGGAGGACTGTCCTGAGTTGAGGCCAGCCTGAACTACACAGCAAGACACTGTCTCAAATTAAAAAAAAAAAAAAAAAAAGGATTACAAGTAAGTACTAAAAGCAAGTAAGAAATGGCAAAAAACTTAAAGAATGAGGTGTTAGCCAGGGAAGAAAAGCTCATATAACTCATGCCTCCCATTCATTGCTCACCCTCTGTAGACAGGTTCCTTTTATACACACTGTCTCATTTGGTCTTAGATGCTGCGTGTCTAAGGAGGGGAAGAGGGCCGTGTACTTAACTGGATGGGGTGGGGACTCACACCCAAGGCTGCCTTCGCCCTGCCTGCTGTGCAGCCTCTGTGGAGCTCCCACATCCTTTGAGCTGCCTCGCTCCTCACCAGACCAAGAATCTCCTGTTGTGGCCCCAGGAGGGATGCTGTGCAGTCAGGTGGAGGGTGGCGGGTGAAGGCCCAGCTGCTGAGGGAGGGAGGTCAGCTCTGGGCAGAGCCCTCGGAGCGCTGGACTAAGCGCGTTGCACAGAGGAAAGAAGAGTGAGGAGTGCAAGCTGGACACCTGGCTTCTCGGGGGAAGGGAGAGGAGAAAAGAGGCCGGGGATGGATGAGAACACTGGGTACTGTTTTAGAAGACGGCTTCAGGGGTGATGGTAGGATAGGCCAGAGCCAGACAGATACCTGGGGGAACAAAGTACTTGAAAGTCCAGAGGTTTCAGGGGCGTGTTCTAAGAGGGAAATGGCATGTTAAGGAGTGAGGAGAAGGTTAAAAGCCAGAGGGCACCGCCCCACACTCCTTTTCTCCTCTCTACTCAGATAGGGCCATGGTTACAAATTTGGGGGGCCCTGGAGGAGGCAGGCCCTGCCTGGCAGAGGTTCCAGGCCAGACTGATGCAATGGGATTTGGGCAAGAGGCCAGGGGGGGTGGAGTGGGGGTTGGGTGGGACCTTGAAAAGCCCAGATCCAACAGCTGGAACCTAACCGGCTCTTTTTCTTCATCCCCCAAGTTCCCTGGACAAAGCATACATTTGTCCCCCTCCCAAACTCAGTTATTGGATCAACCCTTTTTCCCCCCAAATTAAAGTGAGCACACAGCAGTTAATTTGCATGTGTAACAACAGCTCACCTGACAGAGGTCCTACCAAACTTTGAGGTGCTGCGGATGGGGTGGGGAGCGGGTCCTCCAGTTGCTTTCTGGACCATAACCTGGCTTCTGGGGGTCCCTGAACCAGTCCTGGAATGGTCACCTTCCTCTTACTTCACAACCCTGACACCCTTGTTCTCACGTGGCCCCGGTGGGCACCCCACTTTCCCCGAATCCAGGGCTGCACTGTGCTTGTCACCCTGCTGAGATGGGAATAAGGGCCCTTCTTTGAGGCTTCCCAGGTCCTTGGTTCTTCCTGCTGATGCACCAGGGCCCGGCGACCTGAAGTCTCCCCAGCCTCTGACCCGACCCTGCCCCAGAAGTCTCCGTCTCAGTTCAGCTTCAGCTACAGGAAATCGGCTTTTCTCTTCCTCCCAAGAGCTAGAGGAAGAGGGAAACCACCCGGCCCACTCACAGGCGCGCGCACACACCCCTCCCGACGCATCCGTGCACCGCCCTGGCTACCCCCCCAGCCCGCTCCAGCACCCCCAGTTCCAGGGTGCTGGAACTCTCCCCCAAGTTCTTAGGTCCCCTGGTCTGAACAGATTGGGGGTGGAAGGCGGAGCTGAAGCCTAGGAGAAAGGGGAGGGAGCCGCCGTCCCCCTCCCGGGTCTGTCCACAGTCTGCGTTGAGGGGGGAGGGGAGGAAGAGGCCGGTCCCCATTTAACCTTCCGACCCCCTCAGTCTGTCTCTCCTCTCACTACAGAGCTGGTCCAGCTTCGACCTGTTTCCTCTCCGCACAATGGCTCCGAGGACCCCGAGGTCCTCAGGGTCCCCCCAGTCCTCCTGGACTCCATGCCCCTCCGCGTCCCCACCCGCCCCAGGTCTCCCGACAGCCCACAGGTCCCAGGCGAGACCCTCAGCTCTCCATTCATGCGCTCTGCTCTCCCCGGCCCGAAACCCAGCCCAGGCTGCTCCTCCGGCTTCGTGTCCTCTCCTCTCCGGACACATGTCTTGCCCGCGAGCTCCTCGAACTCCAGGCCCCTTTCCACGCCGGCCACGGTCCAGACCCGGCTCGGTGCGGCCCGCACCCCGCTCCCCGCAGCCTGCACCCCGCAGCCGGGTCCCTGCAGACTCCGCCTCCAGCCCCGGCCCCCGACCCGGCCGCGTCCAGTCTCCAGGCGGCCCCCGGCCCGCTTCGCGCCGCCGACCTCGCCACTCACCCGTCGGTTCCTGGCCGGTAAAAATCCACCGAGTAGCCGAAGAAGGAGCCCGGGGGCCCCGAGAGCACCGCTGGGGCCTCCCCGTCCAAGTTGAAGCCCCCGACCCCGGGCGGCGGCGGCGGCAGCAGCAGCAGCAACAGCGGCAGCAGCCGAGGCAGCGCGGGTCGGCGCCGGGCGCCCCAGCGCGGCTGCACGGCGCGGAGAGGGGACCCTGGCGTCCGGCTCCGCATAGCGCCCGCTCTTCCCTGTCCTGGGGCCACCGACCCGGAGCCGCTTCCTAAACCTCCCAGAGGCGAATGACTCAACGCGGGGAGGAGTTTGCCAAACTCCCGACTGAGCCCTGCCCCCGCCGGCCGAGCGGGCTGGCGGGGGGGCATTCCGGGGTCCTCGGAGCGCCGAGCGCGCGCCCCCCACCCCAAGGGGCGTGGGGGGGCCACACCTCTCCACCCCCTTTCCCCAGCCCCGGCTGGAGGCCGGTTGTCTGGCCTGGGTCAGACTGGGCGGGCTCGGGCTCTTCCCCTCCTCTCCACTTCCCCTCCTTCCTCCCCCTCCTTTCCAGATGTACAACGTAAACGCTCGGAAAAGGAGTCGGAAAAAGGGAGCGGAGAATTTCCTAATGAGGAAAGGAATCACCTCTGGAGGAGGGCAGAGGGAGCCCTTGTACGGCGTGTGGGGTCCCCCTCACTCCTACAGGAGGAGACTGGGGTCTAAAGACACAGGAGACTCCTTTGGCTCCGGGCCAACTGGGATTCCCCCGTGCCTTCCGGGGCCACTGGGTTCCTGGGCTCCGGCCAGCTGGATTTGGGACGAGGCAGTCGAGGTACAGGGCGCTCCCCGGGCAGCTTGACAGGATCCACACAGGCTCCTCGAGTTCCGCTGCCGCCCTCCCCCTCCAAGCTCCTAGACTTGAAAACCCGAGGGTCTGGGTCGCTCTCCAGGAGTCTTCTGCCCCGCTTATTCCCCTTGGCGGTTGTAGGGGATGGAAACCTCTCTTAAACCTGCCTTGGGTCTGGCAGCTGACCAAGAGCCTGGAAGGGGTAGGCCCCTCAGTACTCGATCTCACTACTCTCATTCCTGCAAGCCTGGCGCATTGTGAGGGGTGGGCGTGATGGCGGTGGCAGGCTGCGGAGGTGCCTTGCAAAGGAACCCAGATTACAGCTCCCATTGGCTCTAGATTCTGGGAGCTGGAACCCAGGATCCCCTCCCTCCAGATCCGGTGCACGTAGGAAGGCAAGGCAGTGACCCCCTGCCCACCCCTTCCCCCAGCTCCGGCTCCCTGTGATGAGATCACCTTTCAGGATTCTAGTCTTTATCTTAGCCTGGAGGAGGGACACCAAGGGGGCTAGAATCGGCCATAACCCCCTTTCCAGTCCCTCTCCTGCCTTCTGCCCCAGGACTCCCTGTCAGAGTAATGCCCTTCCCGGAGTCAAACCCTGTGCCCCCTTTCCCCTGTTTTCTGCCCCAATCTGGTCGGGGGTGGGGGGTGTCTCAGAATCAAAGTTCCAGAATCAACGCAGTTTTCCCCCCCTGCCATCAGTTTCCCCTCATTTTATTACTCTACTTCCTGTCCCGTATCACCCAGCTGGCTTTTTAAAGGCCCTCTCCAGAGCCAGCTGCAGTCCCAGGAAGAGGCGAGAGAGGGGCTTGTGAGGCCCGGGAGGATGCTGGCTCATGTCCCACACTCACATCTGCAGGTCCTGAACCTTGCTCAGGCGCAGAACCACGCCACCTCTGGGTCAGGATCTTAGGCGCAGCTGTGCCCGGATAACTTCCACTAAAAACTAACAAGGGCCCTTTGGAGGAGAAAGCTGAGGCCGACTGCACAGTACACGTCTGTGAATCAGGCTCTCTCCTTTCTGTCCAGGCACTCTGGATTTTCCCAGGATTTGGGAGCTTGAGGTGGGGGTGCGGAGGGGGCAGGGAGGGAGGTGCGTGACTCAGCTCCTCCCACGAATCTTCAGAGGGGCAGGGGACACAGTGTACTGCCCCCGCCCCCGCCCCTCCCCCAGCCTTGGCCAACTCAAGCGGCCCCCCCCTGTCCATTCCCTGCTTCTGTTTACACCGGGAGCCCCTTAGTCATCCCCTGGCCGGCTTTTCTACTCTCCTCACTAGCCCTCCTTGCTTGGCTCTCTCTGCCCTTATAAGTCCTCTCCAGTGGCCTCGATGCCTCCTGCCTCCCCTTGTGCCATGCCTGCCTTCCTTCCCTGTGCCCCACCTTGAGCCTGACCCGGAACTGCTTCAGCAAGTCCTCCAGGCTTGGAAGCTAACCTAGAAAGGGCAGCTAGGAGGGAATCTCCGAAAGACCACCCACCAGATCTTCTTCAGGAGAGGAAGTGGGTTTGGGAGGTGAAGTGCTTGTCCAGAGCCATGTGGCTAGACGGATGTGGTGGTCAAGAATTTAAGTGTTTTCATTCCAAATCCAATGCCCTCTCCTCTAAGCCCACTGCCCCCGCATCCTCTGTCTCTTCTCAGACTTATCTTTGACTAAGGCTGAGAGCCTAGCAGTCTGTGTTTTTTTTCTTCTCAGATCTGACCTCTCTGGTACTCTCTGTCCCTTCATTGTTCAGTAGGAATGATTTTCTGCGATGACTGATTATTATTAATCTCAGTCTGCTCCTCGATGGAAGCACAGGGGGTGAAGGACAAGGCCAGGACACTCACCAGGCTACTGCTGTCATCAGCCTGCCTGTCCAGCGGCTATGACTGTGGAATCAGAAAAGTGAATTTCCACAGAGGAATTTAGGGTACAGACATAAATTCTAAAGCAAGGAGTCATGCTGAATTTCAGCAGCAGAGAGAGGGATAGCAAGTTTTAATAAGGGTTTAATTAACATGTCTGGCTCTGGGCTTGACCTTTAACCTGCCTTATCCCATTTGATGGTCTCCACTAGCCTGCGTGGTAGGTACTGGGACCCTCACTTTATTGTTAGGAACTTGAGCTCTGGAGGACCTACAATGTCAGTGAAGGAAACAGCAGAGGAATGATCCGAAGTCAAAGCAGCTGATTCCAAAGCTGTTGCTTTCCCCATTGTTAGCTGTTGTCCTTGAGAGTACAGTAGGGACTATAAGTATAGTCCATCGGCCTTCTGAACTTGGATGGAAATTTTGGATGGATGGATGGATGGATGGATTGATTGATGATTGATTGACTGGTACAGGGTCTTGCTATGTAGCTCAGTAGTTCAGGCTGGTCTTGAACTCTATGTGGTCCAGGCTGGCCTCAAACTCATGGTAATCCTCCTGCCTCAGCCTCTTGAGTGCTAGGACTACAGGTGTGTGCCACCATATCTGACTGGATGGGAGTTTTTGTATGCATATTTGTAATTTATTTAGGCCACAATTCAGTGGCTTCTTTCAGATTTTCAAATGCCTGAGATTCCCCCTTACCTTTCTGGTCTCCAAGTTGCTAAGTTCTGGTCAGAGTTGGATTCGGGATTTAACAGTGGAGGTACAGGATGCTCCAGGCAGCCTGCTAGAGAGAATCTATACGAACCTAAGTTCAATTACCAGTCTGCTGAGATAGGAGATCAGAGTGGCTGGTAAACCAGGTGGAACCTGATGATTACAAGATACCGGGACACAAGGGTAGAACAAATCCCAAAGCCCTGCACGTGGACTTCTCCTGAGAACTCACACAGAATAGGCTCATCAACGGTATGGCCCAGACCATCCCAGCCTGAGGAATGGGAGGTAAAGAGAAGGGTTCACGGGGCCGGGGATATAGCTCAGTGGTTCCGGCCCCTGTCTTGCAAGCGCAAAGTCCCAGGTTCGATCCCCGGTAACCACATACCTATACTGGGCGTGTATACTCACGCCCAGCAGCAACCAGTACCACATACCACAGTGCCAGGCATGGTGGCTCGCGCCTGTAATCCCAGCACTCGGGAGGCAGGGGCAGGAGGATTGCTGTGATGTGAGTTTGAGGCTGAGCTCAGGGCCAGCCTGAACCACAAAGTGAGACCCTGTCTCAAAAAACCTTAAAAAAAAAAAAAGAGAGAGAGAGAGGGGTTCACATTTGAGGGTTTTTTTTTTTTGAGATAAGGTCTTGCTTTGTAGTTCAGGCTGGTCCTGAACTCAGCCTTGAACTCAGTAATCCTCCTGTCTCTGCTTCATGAGTGTTGGGATTACAGGCATGAACCACCGTGCCCAGCACTGTGGTATGTATTAATTGCTGATGGCCATGAGTCACACCTGGCATTGTTGTATGTGATTACTGGGGACCGAACCTGGCACCTTGCTCTTGCAAGGCAGGCGCAGGAACCACTGCACTAAATCCCTGGCCCCCACATTTGAGTTTTTGCCACTGTGATCTCTTGCATGGTGGCTGCCCTCACGTTGTCGGGTGTTCTTCTTTTCCTACTTTTACTTGGCCCTGACTCATTCTGCAGTTTTCTTTTCTTACCTTTAATAAAACTTTGTTACTGTGTACACATCTTGAGTAGTTCTTTGCTCAGTACAGAAAGAAGCTAGAAACCACATCCAGGAGACTCCAGCATCCTGAAAAACGCTAACACTCCTCCTCCAAACTAAGAGCACTAAGACTAGGTGTTTTGATTTTAATATACCAGGCCTGTTGGGCGCATAAAAAACCTTGGTGTGTCGAGGTGAGCTGAGATATCTGTGAAATAAAGCCTCTTAACAGGTATGTGATGCAAATACAGATGGATTATAGTTGTGTTAAAGCAGGACCCCTTCCGTCCTTGACTCTTGGAAAGATATGGGACTATCTAAAATGACAAGCTGGTGGCTTCCTGTCCGGGTAGCCGCTCTTGCTTACTTTAGAGGTCTGCAGAGATATAACGCTGTCCATGTGCGAGGGCACGAAAGAGGCTGGGAAGAGGTGGATGAAATGGGGACCGGAGGAGCCTGCTGCTCTGTGGCCCCTGGATTTGGTCTCAGCCCCCAACCCTCCTGCCCTGTGCTGAGGTGATGAACAGGGACCTCCCAGAAGGAAGGCGAGGAGCGTTTGTGAGGACCGTGCAGCTGCAGGGGTGGAATCCCGGTTACGGCAGGAGTCTAGGGCCAGAACCTGCTACCACCGGGGTATCGCTCTGTGCCTGTGTCAGAGGGAAGTGGGAAATTACTGAGCGGACCATTTGAACCCACGGGCCCTGCTAGAGCCCTGACTCACGTTTCTGCCTAAGGGAACTGATGGCCTATCAACCATGTCACCACCCACCGCTCTCACCAGCTGACTCACCACCCACCACGCCCTGTCACCACCCCCCCACTCTCCTACCTGGGAGAAACCCCTCCATCACTGCCAGACTAAAAATAAACCCGGATTCCTCTCCCCACTTTGGCCAGAATGCAGAAGGGTTGGCTGAGAGATTTACTTGGAGGAGAAGAATCATTCTGGAGCCGGGCGTGGGGTGCCTGCCTGGAATCCTAGTGCTCGGGAGGCTGAGGCAGGGAAATCACAGAGTCTGAGGTGCCCAGCCTGGGGTACTAGTGAGTGGAAGGCTAGCTTGGATTACATAGCAACAGTGTATCTCAAATGAAACAAAAGCAAGAAAAGAAAACAAGGGCCAGGCCTGGGAAATACAAGGTCCTGGGTTCAAACCCTGGTGCCAGAAAAAAAGAATGAAAAGAAAAGAGAAAACCATTTGGGAAGATAGAACGCTTAGGTTCTCTTAGGGCTCCAGTACTCTGAACCCAGCTGTGGAGACGAGGTTAGAGTGGGAAGGGACAGGGGAAAAGGGTTAGGCAAAGGGCACTGACTGCAGTTAGGGCAGAGGTCAGAGGATACTTGGGGAGAAAATACAACATTCAGGGTCCAGAGCCAGCAGATCAATGGGGAGAATTTCCCCATTCCAGGTAGTTTCTTTTCTTTTCTTTTCAGCATTTTTGGAGGCACCAGATTTCTACAGCAAAATTTAACAACCCCAGATAGGAACTTAAAAGGAAAATAAAATCCTCTGGGGTGTCCTAAACCCTGACCTCATTTTATTTGCTCCTTGCCCCACCCCCAGTATTTTCTTCCCTCGTTCCTGCTCTGCTGCCTTTCTCTCCTCTGGAGAGGAAAGAGGTGCCTGAAGCATCTTAGTTCAAGGGCTGAAGGAGAGACCCATCTGGGGTGGGATGGTGCAGGCGGGGGATTGGGAGCTGCAGGCGGGGCGTCCGCTTCCTGGGATGGCCTTCCCAGATGTAAGCACATCTGGAGCCCATCAGGGAGGGACCTGGAGCACCACAGGACTCCCAGTGCGCATCCGATTGGGTATGCGAGGGACTGGATGAGCCAGGAGTCCCTCCTACTCCCACAAGTCTGCCTGCCATCTCTAGTCCTCTCTGGAGAAGGATTATCAATCCAGACAGGAAGCCCCCTCCAGGGAGAGGGTGAGGCAGCTAGGAATTACACCCCAATCTAGACATGCTGGCCACTGGCTGGGCCTATTTGTGGCTCGGTGAAGAGGACAGCATCTCAGATCAGATCAGATAGGGATCAGGGCCCAAGTAAGCCCTTTGTTCTTCACACAATGGCTTGGAGAGGAGATAAATGGGGCCCAGGATGACCGATCCTGGCCTTCCACCAGCAGGTCTAGGTCCTCCTCCAGAGTTCCCTGCCCCCAGGCGCTCTTCACCTCACTTCTCCACCCCCAAACACGGAAACACTTTGCTTTCAAAGGTACAAATTCCTCCCTGTCCGTGGTCACCTGCCAGTCAGCACGCTTGTTTTCTGGTAATAGGTGCATGTTTTGGCCCTTCCCTCAGGAAGGTCTAACCTGCTGGGCGCTAAGCCAGGAGGTGTCTGGATTACCTGATGGGTGCCAGGTGTCCCCTGGAACATGGAGGCTCTCTGGGACAGCGGTGATGTGGGTGACTCCTGGGGAGCAAGCCCCTCGCTTTCCTCCGCAACAATAGCTTGAAGAGAAATCAAGCCTTAAAATAATTTTTTAAAAATTTGGGTAGCACTGACTATACCTTAAGATCCTTTCTCCCTTAAAATGTTTATTTTTGGAAAGAAAAAAAAATAAAGTTTTTATTTTGAGACAGGGTCTTATTAAATTGGTAAGTTTCCCAGGTTGGGCCATAACATGTGATCCTCTTGCCTCTGTTTCTGAGGGTAGGCTTATGAATGTGTGTTACCATGCCTGGCTAGGAGATACTTTTAAATTTGATTTTTGTTTCTTTTTCTGAGACAGGGTCTCCGTGTGTAGTTTATGCTGTTCTTGAACTCATAATGTAGCCCAAGATGGCCTTGAACTTACCACAGTCCACCTGCCTTAGCCCCTGAAGTGTGGGATTACAGGCGTGCATCACCATGCTTGTCTAAATTTTTTTTTTTTTTGAGACAGGGTCATACTTTATAGTTCAGGCTAAACTCATTATGTAGTCTCAAACTCACAGCAATCCTCCTGATTCTGCCTCCCTAAGTGCTGGGATTACAGGCATAAACCACCAAGCCCAGCATTATGGTATGTGGTTACCAGGGATCAAACTTGGAACCTTGTGCTTGACAGGCAGGTGCCAGAATCACTGAGCTAAATCCCTGAACCCTAAACTTTTTTTGTTTGTTTTAGATAGGGTCTTGCTCTGTAGTTCAGGCTGTCCCTGAGCTCACTATGTAGCCCAGGCGAGCCCTGAACTCACAGCAATCCTCCTGCCTCTTAAGTGCTAGAATTACAGGCGTGAGCCACCACGTCTGGCACTGTGGTATGTGGTACTAATTGTTGGTGGGCGTGAATCACCATGCCCAGTATTGTATGTAGTTAAAATTTTTTAATTTTAAAAATTGACAAAACACATCTGAATGAGATCACATGGTATTTGTCTAGATGAGCTTATTTTATCTAATATTAATGTCCTTTAGTTTCATCCACATTGTTGCAAATAGCAGGTTCTGATTTTTTATAGTGAAACTATTTTATTCTGTATATGTACCACATTTTCTCTACCTGTTCTGTCTATTGACATGTTATTGACACTTGTCTTGGCTGCTGTGGATAGTGCTGTGATGCACGTGGGCGTGCATACGACTCTCAGCACACTGATTCACTAACTTCATTGCCTTTGCACACATATCCAGTAGTGGGATTGCTGGAGCATAACAGTGTCTCAGAAGGGTGTGTGTGTGTGTGTGTGTGGTGCAGAGGATCAAATCTAGGGTGTACAACTCAGTTAAGCCAAACCTTCAGACTATACACACACATGCAAACAGTGGTTCCTCAGTTCACAAACACTTGCACTTTTGTTTGGGAACAATTTGGTTTGCAAACAGAGCATTTGGAAAAACTTTGTTTTTGTTTGCGAGCTCCGCACTGGCTGATAAACACAGCTGCAGCCATCTTTCCCACACCAACCTGAAGGCGGCCATCTGCTTCGGAACAGATTTAGTTCAGAAGCTGAGGTGTGTACGCCCCTCCCCAACGCCCACGTGCTCCAAGCTGGTGCTCTTGGAAGGTGATTCCATACAGCAGCTCCGTGGCTGACTTGTTAAGAGATGGGGTCTGCCTGGAGGCCAGTCACTGGACATTGTACTTCTGTATTTAGAAGGCTCTAGCCCCCTCCCTCGGCTCCTCTCTGCTCTCTCTGCTTCTTGGCCATCTTTTTCTTTTTCTTTTTTTTTTAGGTTTTTTGAGACAGGGTCTTGCTTTGTGGTTCAGGCTGGCCCTGAGCTCAGCCTCCAACTCACATCACAACAATCCTCCTGCTTCTGCCTCCTGAGTGCTGGAATGACAGGCGTGAGCCACCACGCCCGGCACTGTGGTATGTGGTACTGGTTGCTGCTGGGGTGAGTCTCCACGCCCAGTATGGTATGTGGTTACCAGGGATCAAACCTGGGTCCTCGCCCTTGCAAGACAGGCGCCGGAACCACTGAGCTAACTCCCCAGCCCCTTCTTGGCCATCTTGACCTGAGCAGCTTTTCTTCACCATATGGTCTCTGCACTTGAGCATTTCAGACATGGGCTGAAACTTCTGAAACTGTGACTTAAGTCTCTCCTCTTTAAGTTGTGTGAGTTGGGTGTTGGGGTGTTGTGTCTTAGTGATGGGAAAGATTTTTTTTTTTTGAGACAGGCTCTCTCGTTGTAGTTCAGGCTGGCCCTGAACCCACTGTGTAGCTCAGGCTGGCCTTGAACTCTCAGCAATCCTCCTGCCTCTGCCTCCCAAGTGCTGGGATTACAGGTGTGAGCCACCACACCTGGCCTTGAGGTGAGAAAGGGAGGCAGATTTTGGTACCAGAAGAGGGTCACTGCTGTGACTGTTATTTGGCTGTGGTTTAGAAGCCTTTGGAACCAGCTCTGAGCTGGAAAGCTTTGGAGATGATGGTAACAGAAGCAATAGAACACCATAAACTGAGCTTGATGGGAGATTCTGTCAGAGCTCAGAAGACCAGAGCCCTCTAAAAATGCAGATGGTAGAGTTCAGGCTCAGGAGGTCTCAGTTGGGAACAAGAATTCTATTCCCATTTGGACTTGAGACCTTGTGTGTTACACTCCAGCAGAAAATTTTTCTCATGTCCTGAGATTTGTGGGAGGCTGAGATTAAAGGTAATAGGGAAATTAAACTCTTCAAAGAAGCTTAACGTTGTCTATGGCATGGTACTGTTGGCAGCTTTTAGTCAGATCTGTAATGAAATTCAGGAACAAAAAAGCCCATCTAAAAAGTTTTAATTTTCACCAGAAGGGAAGTGCCTATAAAATTGAGGCACAGGTGAGCGTGATTATTGAAAAGACTGGCATTAAAAAGAAAACAGCCAGGTGTGGTGGGGCATACCTGTGTTTCCAGCACTTGGGATGCTGAAATAGGATTGCTAGGAGTTTCAGGCCAGCCTGAACTACAGAGCAAGACCCTATCTTGAAACAAACAAAAACAAACAAACAAAAAATAAAAGCCAAGCAGGGCATGGTGGTACATGCTTATTATCACAGAACTCAGGAGGCTGAGGCAGGAGAATCACCATGAGGGGCAGCTTCAGCTACACAGTAAGTTCAAGGCCATCCTTGAGACCATGTTAAGAAGAAGAAGAAGAAAGAGAAGAAGGAGCAGGCATCTTGGGCAATCTCAAGAATGAGCAAGACCTCACTCTTCATGAGTTTAAGGGTGCAAAAGTCAAAGCTTTTGCTTTGAGAAGGAAGTCCAGCTCATCCTGGTGCATTGATTCCATGGGACTGATTTCACAGTGCTCAGCTATTCAGGCACCAAGACGCTGCTGCAACCATAGCCCAAAGGGGCCCGACTACTGCTTGAGCTGGAGCCGGCAGTAGCCTTTGGTGTCATCTCTGGGTTACTGGTTTTACAGGCAGGAAGAATGTGGGAGTTAGGGAGTCAGGGTTCAGTTCAGATTTCAAAGGAAGGACTGTGAGGCCAGGTGGTGTGCCTCTAAGAGGGTAGAGTGTGAAGCATGAAAGTCAGGTCAGAAGTACAGTGGAGGAGAAGTTGGACAAGCCAGAAATGAGGCATGTCTGCTGAGGGAAACCACCGACAGTGAGCAAGCTGGTCCAAGAGAGGCCCTGAGCACTGCAATTATCATTCCTCTGGTTGCACAGGAGCAGGACCTCCTGAGTCCTCGGTGTTTACATATTGCTACCACTTGTCTCATGTGCTGGACATAGAACTACAGGATGTAATATTTACCCTGGTGGGTTTCAGTCTTGCTATTGGCCTCTTTCCTTTCTATTCCATTTCTCCTTTTCGGAATGGTAATGTATACCCTGTGTCACTGGATGTCAGCAATATTTACTTGTCCTGTTCTTTTCTTATTTTTATAGGGGCTAACAGCTGAGAGTTTTTGTTTTTTTGAGACAGGATGTCACTTTGTAATTCAGGCTGGTCTTGGACTCACTATGTAGCCCAAGCTGGCCTCTGGCCTTAAATATCTAATGATTCTCCCACCTCAGCTTTCTGAGTGCTAGGATTATAAGCATGTGCCATCATTCTCAGTTTAATAGCTAAGAGTTTGCCTTATGTCTCAGAGGATACTTTGGAGTTGTACTTTTCAGCATTGCTGAAACTATTGAAGCTTTGGTGATTTTTTTTTTAAATGGCTACTTCTATTTTATTCACTATTCTAGTAATTATTAAATTATATTGTAACAATTGTATATTTCCTTAATAATCATCTCTTTCTCTCTCTCTCTTTTTTTTTTTTTTTGGTGTGGTAGCAGGAATTGAATTTAGGCCCTCTGCTTCCAAGGTAGTCATGGTACCACTTGAGCTAAATCCCCAGCCCTAATAATCATCTCTTACATTTCATGATTCTAGCATACTTCTATCCAATTCAATAGAGATACTATCGATTTTTTGGTTGGGGGGAAACAGGGTCTCGCGTGGTAGTTTAGGCTGGCCCCAAACTCACTGTGTTGCACAAGCAAACCTGAAACTCACAGCAATCCTCCTGCCTCTGCCTCCCAAGTGCTGGGATTACAGGTGTGAGCCATGATGTCCGGCACTGTGGTGTGTGGTTACGGGGAGCAACTGTGGGATCTCGCACTTGCCAGGCTGACATCGGAACCACTGAGCTAAATTCCCAGCCCAATATTATCAATTTTCAAGGTAAGAAAATATGGATACAGTCTGTTTCTGAAAAGCAGGAGAAGTTACTTTTCCTTTGGCTTAAATGGTCTCTACTAGCAAAGCAGCCTGCTGTTGCTCCTCTGTGGTCCCTGAAGCCCGTTACTATGATTTAAGAGAGGACTCAGAAGGCTCCACATCCCGTGCTGTCTGTCCCCTCAGCACCCCCTCTCCCAGCACCCGCAGCCTCACAGCATGTTTACAACCTGCCGTGGAGACGATCAGCCTTTCTCTGAGGTGTGGGTCTCCTGTCACTGCTTCCGTCATCCACGGGTCCCCGTCTCCTCGTGCCGTCCTGATATGGGAGAAACAGATGTGACTCTCAGCGTGCCTGAGGTCAGATACCCTGAGTCAAAGCAACAGTGGAGGTAAGAGTAGGAAACTACTAGGGAAAAGGAGGAAAAAGAAATGGGGAATAAGAGTGGGATTAGGGATGAGGAAAGGAAAACTCCTGAAAGACAGTCTTTTGGTGACTCTTGTGCTAGACTGAATTTTTTTTTTTTTTTGGACTAAATTCATTTTTGCATAAATGAAATGGACATGAGTCTTTGGGGGGGCCAGAGACAAAATGGTATGGTTTAGATGTAGGATGTTCCCCTAAAGCCTCTTGGGTCCAGAGGTGGGGGTTTTATTCATTTATGTATTTTAAAATTTTTTTATTTTCAAATATTTTAACAACAAAACTTTTCTGGGTATATTTTAGGCATATGTAATGATAACCCTCACTGTAGAGAAGCTGCCCCTGTACATGATGCATCCTGCCTTTTCTTCTCTTTTCCCCTTGCTCTCATCCCTTTCCCCTTTGTGTTCACAAGCTTTGCTTTCATTTTTCTTTCTATATTTTCCTCTTTTCTTCTCCCTTTCTTTCTCCCTCACTCCTCCCTGTTTCCCTCCAATTTTGAGCATTTTCTTTCCATTTCCTCATAGTTATTGCACATTTTAATGCTTATGAAGAAGTAGAGCTATTAGAAGGCAATTGGACTATGGGAAAGCTCTAGCTGACTTGCTGTCAGGAGATGGGGCCTGGTTTGGAGCTCGATCCAGGAGGCTACATCTTCCTCTACCTCTCTGGCATCTCCCTTCCCTCTTTTGCTGACTACCATGATGTGAGTGGCTTTTCTCCACCAAGTCCTCCCACCAGCCATTTTTGCATTTGAATGTCAATCAAGGATTGAAGTTCTGCAACCATGGGCCAGTGACTGTCTCTTCTTTAAGTTGTGGGTATCTGGGACCATGTCTTTGTGACAGGAAAATGACCGAGAGAGGGATGTGGTGTGTGTTCACACATGCGTGCTGGACTGACCCTGGAGACTTTTGCCTCATGAGCACCCACCCTTCTACCTCAGGCTTCAATCCTTGACTGTGTCAGAGTCACTGGGAGAAGGTGAGGAGTTCCCTGACCTTCAGCCTGGAACCTGGGCACCAGAGGTCACCCTGCCCAGTCTCTGATGAACGTTGGGCTAGAGGGTCCCAGATGGCAGGACTTTGGGGCCTTTAGATCTTCACAGAGAAGGGTGTGGGGTCGAACTCGATCTGTGAAGAGGCGAGGTTGGGGGAGGGATGGGTGGGAGCTGGAAGTCTTTGGGAAGGAAACATAAGCGGAAGTGGAAGCTTCCCACTCAGGAGCTGGGGCACACCCTTCTCAGGCTGAACACCCACAACAGGCTGGGAAGAGACCTCGCCCCACCGTACGAGCCAGTTACAAACGTTCTGGGAAAGGGGCTGTTGAAAGAGAGAATGGCAGGATGGGGGTACAGGGAAGGAAAAGCAAAGGAAGGAGGGGGAGATACATGGGGGTGAGAGAAGCAGTTATTAGGCGAGGAAGCCCTGTGAAGATAGTTAAGATCAGAGAAAAAGAAAATAGCTGGAGAAATGAGAAGAGCGCCTCAGGGTTTTCTGTAGTTCATCTTCCCTGTGGGCAGCTGGACACTCCTAAACCAAGATTGCGGTGAATTTACTTTTCAGTTCAAAACCATCTGCGGCTCTAACCTTTGAACTAATCAAGATCTCGGTCTGTTCCAAGTGCCTAGAAATGGGCAAGGGATGCAGAACAGCACTCTGATCAAATTCTGTACTTTGTTGGGTGTTTACTCTGTGCAAAGCTCTGGGGTCTGTGGTGAGGGAATGGGGGAGGGAGGGGAGCTGGGCTGCACCAGAGACAAATGAGAACAAAGAGTGAGAGGAGGGCTGGGGAGAGACAGGCCGGTGACTAGGGAGGAGCAGCCAAGAGTGTGAAGTCCAGGGGGAAGACAAGGGGGCAGAGGAACCAGGAAAGAGGGTCTGGAAAGATGGGAATGAGGGCAGGAGAAAGGAAAGGGGAAGGGAGAGAAAATGAAGAGGGGAGAGGGATGAGGGAGAGAGGTGTAACAGGTGTGCACGGACAGACGGACGGACGGAGGGACGGACGGATGGAGAAAGTAGACCTTGGAGGGAGGGCTGGCTTTTTTCTCCTGCTTGGTCAGGGGCTCTTCACTGGCCAGCGAAGGCAGTCAGAGTGGGCAGCAAGTGGACCACCTGGTTTCCCCTCCTCCTTCCCACTTAGAATTGAACTTTCTACTTCCCTTCCCATGTGCGGGTTCTTGAGTGAACTCTTTCTTTCTTTTTTTTTTTTTAAGGTTTTTTGAGACAGGGTCTCACTTTGTGGTTCAGGCTGGCCCTGAGCTCAGCCTCAAACTCACGTCACAGCAATCCTCCTGCCTCTGCCTCCCGAGTGCTGGGATTACAGGCGTGAGCCACCACGCCTGGCACTGGTATGTGGTACTGGTTGCCGCTGGAGTGAGTCTCCACACCCAGTATTGTTATGTGGTTACCGGGGATTGAACCCAGGTCCTTGCACTTGCAAGACAGGCGCCGGAACCACTGAGCTATATCCCTGGCCCTGAACTCTTCTTTCTTGGTCCCCTGGCCCCCTCACCTCTTGGGCGCAGATTTCTGAAGTCAAGCTCCTCCCACCCACCACACTGCCTGGAGCGTCCCAACCCAGCTCCTTGGGTTCCTCGCCTCTGGGTTTATTTCCCGAATGAGTGGGCGGGCGTGGAACCACTGGAGGTGCATCTAGCTCGGTCTGTTCACTGCTCCTCCCCCTCCGAGCCAGCTCAAGGCTGAGACACTTTTGTCAGCAGTCCCTTTGGCCCCTTTCCTGCTCCTGAGTCCCTGGGGTGGCATTTGGGAGCGGGAGGAGGGCTCTGGCCGAGGTGGAAAGTCTGACGCTAACCTCAGGCCCCTAGCCCCACTCTGACTGACTGAGCACATTTCTCCAAGCAACAGCTGGACATTTTCCATGTGCTCACCTCGGGGAGAAGGCTGCTTCCAGAAATCCAGACAGCCAGTGGAGTTTCACAAGCTGGCCTGGGGCTGGAGAAGCCTTGGGTGCTTCCCCTCTACCTCTGCTATCTCCTATAGGGGATGGTCTGCTGGAGGAGGACAGGAGAACGGGTCTTCATAAGAGCCAAAGCTGGGCGAGATTTGGGGCCCACGCTGGTCTAGGGCTCTATATCCCTCCACATGAGTGTTCACCAGGAGGACAAAGGGCCATGTGATGTGAATGTGCACATGAGCATACTCGTGTGTGTGGCTCAACTCTTGGACAGGCCTGCGTTGGTGTGTACGCTCGGGTGAGGCCTCAGTGTCCTGGTGTCCACAGGCCAAAGCCGAGGTGTGTGAGGCTGCGAGCTCTGCTCTCTTCCTCTGCAGTGGGCGGTGAGACAGGCTGGGACCACACTGCCCATTCGTACCCCCTTCTCCCTGCCACCTCGCTCTTCCCTAACTCTCCCACCACAGAAAGCCGGAAGGCCAGGGAGAATGAGCCCTGAAACAGAGGAACGGTCACTTGAGTGGAAGAGCTTTGGGCAACAGGGCTTCTGGGGTTGGCCGGGATCAGGGGATGGTTGAGGAATCGGTGCAGGGCTGCTGGGAGCGGAGCCCTGGGCCTGTGCCATGGAGCTGCAGGGCTGGAAGTTTTAGAGCGTCCGGCGTGGTCTCTGCATCCATACCTTCTCTCCTTTCTCCAGAACCTGGGGTGTCTGGCCAGGCCGGAGAAGGTTGGTGGGGAGGTCGGAAAGGGGCAGGCAGGAAGCGCGCGGCTGTTTGTCCCCTTTCCTGGCTCCTTTGTGGTAGCAGTCGGGCTTCCTTCCTCCTTGGCCCCTTGGCTCGCAGCTCGTTTCCTCTCTTCTGCCCCTAGCCCGGTTCCCAGCCTCCACAGAGCGTTTTTCCAGGCTGGGTCTTCTGGGCAAAGGAACCTCTGGGTGGGGGAACCAGGGACTCAGGAATGCCAGTGAAACGGCTTTTCCTCAGCCCAGGTCAGTAGCCCTGGCTGGCACAGGTTGCGGAGGGCTCATTTGCCAGGGATGGGAGGTTAGGGTCTAGAAGTGTGGTCACCTGGGGAGCCCCTCTCCTTTGGCTTGGGTGTGGTGAAGCCAAGCTGGAAACACATGCTCTCCAGCCCGGCCGGCCTGTCTCTGTGTCCCTACTTGGCTGTCCCTGCCTCAGTCTGCCCCTGCCCCACCTCCCACCTCCAGCCACTGCCCTACAAGTCCAGGAATGTGAATTTCCTCTCACCCTCTCATTGATTAGTCATGGGTACCCCCGATCCTCGTGGGAACTGTTACTCACCCTTGGGCCGCCCCCCACCGGCCATCTCCCCAGAACTGGCTGAATTCCTGTAGGAGGAGCTCCCAGCTAGCCGTTGGACATGGGGGGAGCGCGGGCGTTGTGGATACTCTCAGAGACGGCCACTTTGGGAACAGTGGTTTGATCTTTTATGGGCCAGAAGCAGGAGTCCTTCCGTCCCGGCAACACATTCGTGGACATACAGGGAGGTTACATTCTTGATTCCAGTGTCTTTGAAAGCCGCGGAGGTTTAGTCAGAAGGGGTGGATCCTGCAGCACCTCCGTCGCCTGGAGGAGGATCCAGAGCATCTGAGCATCTCGCCCCTTCACCAGTGCTGGCTCTGGGGCCAGGACCAGGGCCTGGGGCCCACTCTTTGCACCTGGCAGGGTGCCCAGGCCTGGCCTCTGTCTCCCAGAATCAGACAGGGGCCTTTCCCAATAAGGAGCCTCCTAACTCTGGGTCGACTCCCCTGCTGCCCCCTCCCCCTCCCCTCCAACAGCTTCTCTGCCCTAAAATGGCTAAGTTTTCCTTCTTCTTTCTTCCCTCTCCTACACCCAGGTTGTGGGCAGAAAGGGGGGTAGGGTAAGGGGAAGACTGCAAAGGGGCCAGATGGGCAGCTTTGTGAGGGTAATGTGATCTGAGGAGGACAGAGGGATGGGCCCAGGGCCCGGGTACACAGTGAGTGGGTGCTGGGGGTGTGGAGAGGTGCCCAGCTCTCCGGAGTTACTGTGTCTCCTCTGAAAATAACAGCTTGTGCTGTGTGGCACCTACCATGGATTAGAAGAGTCTTACCTGTGTCACCTTATTTAGTTGGCACTGCCTCTCTGTGAGGGAATTCTATTGACCTATCCCATAAGATGAAGAAACCGAGGCACATAGAAGTCAATTATTTGCCCAAGGAGACTGAGAGAGCTGGGATTCAAACTCAAGCCATCTGGCCTCACTTAGGAAAGACTAACCCGTCCCGCCCTAGGGTGTTTGGATGGATTCAGGTCAAACTGTCCCAAAGAGAATCACTGACCCTTCGTCCCCTCCTTTCCTTTATAACAAATTCACTTAAAAATATCTATTGTTAAATATGATGCTAATGATGGGCGGGTTAGCACAGAAGCTAAATAAGTTTAACTAGAAGTGGGTTGTGGGAGGAGAAGAATGGGAGAAGAGCAGGAAGAAGTTACTGAAAGAAGATGGGAAAAATGAGGGAGAAAGTGACAAGGCCGCATGTGGAAGGGCTTCCGGGAGCTCCTCTCCAGCATCTGCTTAGGTTCCTGGCAGTCAAAATGGTGATGGATTCTGCCTACTGAGAGGAAAAAAGGAAGAAGGGGGTAAGATTCCTTCAGGACCTTCCGGTCTGGATCCAGGAACTCCTCTTGGAAGTTCCGACTTGAGCAAGACTCTTCCCTTCTTTGGCGCTCAAGTATCTCATTCCCGAAGCAAAGGAACCAAAGGAATTGCATTAGATGGTCCTCCAGCTTCCTTTCATCTTACTCAAACACAGTCAGAGAGTTATGGAGAAACTCAGGGGAAAACCAGCGAGGAAGCTGGAGACCTTGTGTGGGGCCAGGAATAAACAAATAACTGGTAACCAGGATGAGCTCAGGGCTCTGGGGGAAAAGGCTCTGTAGGGGGCCATGCGAGGAAGCCAGGCTGGGCAAGGTCGACTCCAGAACGAGAATGGAGGAAGCGGTTGTTCATTCATTCTTCCACAAATCCTCAGATATGAGAAGCTAGAATCTGAGCCTCCCCTCTAAAGAAGCTACAATGAGAACAGGAGCTCTAGGTATCTAGGAGGGGACCATGCCCTGGTCCCTCTGCAATATCTGAGGAACTATGAGACGAAGAACCAGCTATAATTGCCAAACATTGCCTGTGAAGATAAGCATTTCCCATGTACTACCTCACTTAACCTCAAAATCATCCTGAGGCAGTATTTTATATCTTGCAAACTGAGATTCTTATTAAATCTTTCCCACAACTCTCCAGTGTTAACCAGGTCATTTGACTAATAAAGAATCTTTAAAAGCAAGAAAAGATGACATTTGTTTCCCAGTAGGACTTCTTAACAGGCAAAGGGGGAGCCTTGGAAGGAGTCGCAGGACTCCTGCATTATGGGAGAATTCTTCTGGCTCTGGACAGGGTCTGGTGTGGGTAGAATGTGCTTTCCAGCCCTAGACAAAAGTGAGGAAAAGATAACATCTGTAACACAGGCTACTGATTAAAAGTGAGAAAATGACACCTGGATATCTTTGCAAATATTTCTGAAATGTCTTTAGAGATAGAAACAGTCACAGCAAGGAGGCTGAGGCAGGAGGATTGCAGCTGCTCTGAGGGCCACCTGGGCTACACAATGAGTCCAGGGCCAGCCTGGCCTACAGAGTGGGACTCTGTCTCAAAAAAACAAAACAATAAAAACCAAAACAAACAAAAAAGGAATCATTGTGTTGGGATTACCTTAAATTTGCAAAAACACCCTGAGACCACAAGCAGAATTCTGGGCAAACTAGCTCTGCTTTGTTCTAATCCAATAACAGCAGAGAGGGAGATTAGATAGAGTTCCCCTGCTGTTTGGGGCTGACGGGAGACTCTCACCTCCTGTAGGTAGCCTAAAGTGCCTGCATTCCTCAGTCAGTAGTAGGCGGGGGCGGGGGTGGAGGGAGGTGTGAGGGGCATTGTGACAGAGTGGGTTGGAAGCAAGACTGGCGCTAGTCTCCTCTGACCAGCCAGAAAGCCTTTTTTGAGGGAGAGGAGGAAATTTGCCAAAAGGGCATTTGCAAGAGGGTCAGTGTTTTTGGGTTCCAGCCTGGGGTGAAGTCAGAGACATAAATCACACCTCCCAACTGCCCGTTTCCGCTCTAAGCTCAGTTCCCAGCCAAAAGCCAGCGAGGCTGCCAGAGCGAGGGTGTGGAGGGGGAGGGGCCAAGGAGCGGGAAGAGGGTGACTGGGAACAGGGACTGTGTCCAGACTGGGATGCTGGTCTCGGGGTCATGAAACAGAAGCAGGGTCGGGGCTGACAGGGCAGCCAGTGCAGGGAGTGGGTCGTACATTTGTGGGCCCCGTGGGACAGTCTCAGCACCCCGCCGAGTTGGCCGAATTCTACTCCGCTCAGGAAACCACTGAGCCCTTTCTAGAGCGCAGCACCCACATGGACATACCCCTGCGTCTCTTCCGTAGAGCCGCTACCTCTGCCCAAAACTCCAGAGCTTCTGGGTGAGCAGAACTAGAAATGCGCGAGGCTGGGGAGAGATAAGAGGATCCCAGATCTTTATTAAGATCCAGAAACATCCGCCTCTCGTGATCCCAAAGGCCTGTGCTCTGTCACCTTTTCGCGCTTCCCCGCCGCGGTGGGTCTGACGGTTTTCCTCCCCGCGGAGGATCGCGCTGTGCCCCTGGGCAGCGCCTCGGCACCCCAGGGCCGGGGCAGGCAGCGCAGGGGCCCGGGCTGACTTCGCAGACTGGGGAAGTAGGTGTTTGAAGGCAGGAAATTCAGAAAGAGCTCAGACAATGGCCTTTTCCTCTTGTTTGGGTCCAGCCTGCTGGGTCCCGCCCGAGCCAGACCGTCTTTTCCTTGCTTACCTCCTCACCCGCTTTCGCTGGGGGTCGTGAGGAGAGAGAGGCAGGTTTCTCTGGAGGAGAGAAGGGCGTGCTTCCCATGGGCGGTTTTCTAGGTGACTATTCTGGGTTGACCACAGGGATCACGGGGCGAAAGTGAGCTCATCCAAGCTGGGAAAGCTGCCCCCCCCCCCCCCCCCGTGCCTAGCAGTTTGCCCTCTCCTATCGCGTACTTAGTGTGTTTACATTCAATTAGACTGGAAGCTTTATTTATTTTTTGTTTTTTGAGATTGGGTCTTGCTTTGTGGTTCAGGCTGGCCCTGAGCTCCCTATGTAGTCAAGGCTAGCCTCACACTCAGAGCAATCTTCCTGCCTCTGCCTCCCAAGTGCTGGGATTACAGGCATGAGCCACCACGGCCATAATTGTGGTATATAGTTATCAGGATTGAATTTGGGATCTTGCGTTTGCATGGCAGACGCTGGAACCATTGAGCCAAGTCCCTGGGACTGGAAGCTTTATTTAAAAAATAATTTACATTTAGTGTTTGGGGACAGGTTCTTGCTTTGTAGCCCAGGCTGGCCTCAAACTCATGAGGATCCTCCTGACTCAGCCTCCTGAGTGCTGGGACTTCAGATGTGTGGCACAATGCCCTGGAAGCTATAATATGGAGTAAGAATCATATGTCTGTCAGTTGGTACATCTCCCATCAGCATCAGCACAAGGATATATGGCTCCTGATCTGCAAGGTGTCAGTGTATTGAGCAGAGATCTTGGGATGCTTTGGATAGCTATTTTTTAAGAGCAGGAAAAGTTTATTGAGAGAAAGAAAGTTTCTGCCTAAGAGACAGAAGGGGGATTCGAAAATGGGTTTCCTTGTATGTATCTTTTTCCTAGATGGGCACATGGCTACCAGGACTACTTAGGCAGGCAAACTGACCCTGAGGCCTTCCTCCTCTCACTTCTGCCCTGCCCGTGATGGAGCTGGCATGCTTCCCAGTACGCTGTCTACTGTGGTTATTTGGGTCTCAGCCTCTCAGGGTTGTCACCTGAATGTGCCTGCTGCCTTTAGCCCTGCTGTGAGGTCTGGCCGCGCTGTCCTCTGGACTGCCACGGGAGCCTGCTCAGGCCTGCGTGGGCCTTCTTGCTCGTGGGCCGTGCCGCTGAAGTCCTCAGTTATCCAGGGCGTTTATACAGAAATCACATCCCTCACTATGAACTCCATGAGGTGGGGTCTCACTAAATTGCCCAGTGTTACGCCTTGAATCTAGATGCCCCCCCCAGCCCGTGAGGTCATAGGATCTGGCACGTGTGACAGTGGGATGAAGAAAGCGAAGCTGGGATCAAGGGTCTCCACCCGGGTGTGAGGGGGAGGGGACCTGGGTAGGACCTGAGGGACAGAAGGAGGGCTGCTGCCATCGCTGGCTGCTGCTGCTTCTGTTCCTGCTGCTTCTGTTGCTGCTGGTTGTCTCCTGCTTGCTCTGTGGTGCCTCTCTGCCGTGGCCCCCTGGCTGGGAGCCGGCACATGACGGACCAAAACCTCTACCCTCTGTGAGCCAAAATAAACTTTTCTGCCTTTGGCTGTTGGATATTTTGTCTAAGCCACCAGAAAGGTAACTAAGACACCAAGCTGACCACGAATTCTTTTTTTTTTTTTTTAGGTTTTTTGAGACAGGGTCTCGCTTTGTGGTTCAGGATGGCCCTGAGCTCAGCCTCAAACTCACATCACAATCCTCCTGCCTCTGCCTCCCGAGTGCTGGGATTACAGGCGTGAGCCACCACGCCCGGCACTGTGGTATGTGGTACTGGTTGCTGCTGGGTGTGGGTCTCCACACCCAGTATT
>PVIR01010757.1:0-49174 GCA_004026965.1 Petromus typicus | reverse complement strand
CTGGACCTCGCTGGCATTCATTGCGTAGTTTGCTTTAGGTACAGGTACCTAAAATCAGCCAGAAGAGGAGACTTTAGAGAACCAAGTCTTCTTTTAGCTTTCACACAAACTTCTGTTTTTCGAAAAAATAAAACTAATTTATTAAAAGAATAATAAAATTATATACATGCACATTAAATTTAAGCCTAATGATAGGTCAAAATATGAATCTTTTCATGGGTCAATTTTAAGAACGTAAAACATTTGTGAAAATGAACCACATAATAAAAATAAATAACTGGTTTCTAGAAATAGATAAATAAATGTTTCTTATTGAATAGCTATAGAAACATGCTTCAGTGAACCTAATTACTAGTAGGATTGAAGTTGTCTTAAATTTTAAGTAAATGTATATAGGATTAAATAAAGTTGTTAGGTAATAAAGCAATCACAAACTCACAAGCTTACACACATGCTTCTTAAGAAGGAAGATTTTTTAAACAAATTAATTTTATTCCTCATCTTTATTATATTTACAAAAAAGTAACATTTAGAGTGAGCCTTAGCAAAATTTAATGGAGAACTTGGCACCATGTAACTTAGAATAGCATGAAATTACTAGGTTTTTTTCTGAAACTAAACATTGCTTACTAGGTTATAGCATATCTAAGTTTTAAGTAAGAAACTTAGTGTCAGCTTTCATAATCTTGGGGGTGAATTTTTTGCTTTTAAAAAAACATTAATTTTCAAATGGGCTCATGGGAGAAGACTTTATGTTATCTTCCAATATTTCTTTTGAAATACTCTCTTCACAAGAACTTATTAATCAACTTGCTTTAGATTTGTAGTAACCTTAATTCATGGTATTATTAGTTCGAACACTGAACCCACCTGCCAACGATCTCTGCTCACTGGGAGGTGTTTACACTTCTGAATAGTTTATATGTGAATGGCTTCATCTGGAGAAGTCATGTGAAGCTACCCACGCTTGGCCATTGCTCACCTGCAAAAATTACACTTCCATTCAATCCATAAACAAATTAACGATGAGTAAGATCAGTTTTGTTTGGGTCTTGGAGGTGTTCCCTTAGCTCTTTCAAAGGCTGCACTGTCTGTCCCGCATTAGTCCTGCTTACTTTTTATCTTCTCTTTCTTCCGAACTCCTAACATGTAGTTTGCTTTAGAGACAACTTTTGTGGGCCAGGGATGTAGCTCAGTGGCACTGCTTCTGTCTGGGAAGTCTGAGGTTCTGAGTTCGATCTTAGGTACTGCACACACAAAAAAGAGAGAGAGACAGATAACGTTTGCCTCCTTAGGAGTCCATAGCTATAAGTGAAGTAATTTATTTACAATCTCACAATACAAAGAAAACCAAAACAAACATATTAGTGTTCATAATACTGTATATGAAAGTTCAGATCCTGTATGCACTTTAAAATCACTGACTTCTCTCATTTGTGTATTTAAAACAGTACTTTCTCTCATAGGTGTTACGATCCGGAGTGAAAGTATTTTATTGGTTCTCTCTGCACAGTAACTACCATAGTAGGAAGAGCCAAGATCTTTAAGCGCCATAAAGGAAATGCCAGAAGTATGTGTACAGTCAACAGAGGTGGAAGCAGAGAAAGAGGCACAAACCTTTCTAAGTTCCTAAAATTTAAAATCTGTAAAATATAGTGGAGACTGATGAAGTAACATGACAATATGCACCTATAAAAAATCTTTTTGGATGAAAATGTCTTAAGGCTCAAGGAACTGGGATGACCATGAGTTCGTAGAAGGCCCAGGAAGAGGAGATGGGGTTTCTCTTACCAACAACTCAGACTGCCTGGAAAAAGGAGCTTTTGTTGTGCGGTCAGCTCGCCGGCACCATCTGGCTCTGTGCACTGGAGCAGTGGTCCAAGCAGGAGAACCTGCTATGTGCAGCCAAGCTTGGGGCCCAGGGGCCTGGGGCTCGGCAGGGGGAGGCGTCTATTCATGTGCCGGACCCTGGAGTCAGAGCAACATGTGCTCGTCGATATGCTCTGAGATGTCCGCAGCCATGGTTGGAACAATGTCCTTGGAAATTTGTGCTTTTCTTGTAGAGAATCAAAATTTATAAGAAGTTCATGTAAGCACAGCCTTGGTTGGGAGGGGTGGAAGATCAATGTGAAACTTAATCTGATTTGAGGACCTTATGGTATGCTCATTTTTGCTATTGTTGAATTTGTACCAGGGAACCTTCAGTAGGGTTCTTGCTAGGAGAAATAATATATAAAGTGATAGGTACAAATGTGTGTATAGTGTATTGGTGGTTAAGTTTCGGATAATGAGTTTGAATTCTAGTTTCCTTTCTTAGTAAGTCTACATTTTACCTGTTGGTCAATGCCTCTGAGCTTTCACTTTCCTTCAGCTTTTTTTTTTTTTTTTTTTTTTTTTTTGAGACAGGGTCTTGCTGTGTAGTTCAGGCTGGCCCTGAGCTCAGCCTCAAACTCACATCAGCAATCCTCCTGCCTCTGCCTCCCAAGCACTGGGATTATAGGCGTGAGCCACCACGCTGGGCTCTGTGGTATGTAGTACTGGTTGCTGCTGGGCGTGAGTCTCCACGCCCAGTATTGTTATGTGGTTACTGAGGATCGAACCTGGGTCCTTGTGCTTGGTAGACAGGCACTGGAACCACTGAGCTATATCCCCAGCCCCCTGAGCTTTCACTTTCATCTCCCTGTGAAAGATCTCACTCCATGGAGCTGATGGAGATCAGATGAGATATTTATGTAAACATGTTGTGTAAGCAACAACTGGTACTAATATCGGTCACCCTTAGTACTGAAAATTTCGCTAGGCATTTGTAGGATGCATAATCAATCATCTGCGTTCAAAAATAGATGGCAATATTTTTCAGGTTTGCTACTATAAATCTTGATAGTATAAGAAACAAAACTTAGTTATCATAGTTCTGTTTAATTAGCTTGTACTTTGATTTTCCCTATTTTCCACTACAATATCCACTGGAAAATTATAGAGGAAGAGACATTTTCCTTATTGGTAATTGGAACAATACTTACTATTGGTTTAGTTTGATTGACATCAACATTTTTTGTTTCTAATATAATATCAAAGATTAGTACTTGAATTGAGATCCTGCATTCTGAGGAGTGTCTTATTAAAATTTAAGATGCTACTTTAGAAAGAATAACAGAATAAGCTGCGACCCATAGATAATGAACACTCTATGGAACAGAAATAGGGTTCAGGATGGTCCCATCTGCACAATTTTAAGGGATGTTTCCTATTCCATCTAATATTTAGTAATCAAAATATTCTTGTTAAGTTTTTGACAAGAAAATAGAAAATAGTAATATGATATTTCTCTAATATCATATTAGATATTAGAGTAATATAATATTATCATCATATTATGATATTATGATATCATAATATGATATCTCTAATAGAATATTAGAGAATATGATATTTCTCTAATCCGGTCAGTTTGCTTGCCCATGAGCAACACATAGTCTCTTACTATCATTTTATCTTAAGAGCTGTTTGAGAAAAGTGGATCCACAGTAGCAATGTCTAGGAGACCTTATCACTAATTATAAGAAAAGACAGTTTAATTAAAGTGTCTTCGATCCAAAAGCCTAATTTGTAAACATTTTGCTGTATTTTTTCATATATTCTTTTAAAGCAAGTAATAAAATTTTATAAGATCAGTAAGCCTTAGAGAAATAATAATTAAGAACTCTGAGGGTGTTAGGAAAACAACCAAAATTAAATTTAGGGTGATATTGACTGAACGCAAGAAGTGAAGCATTTTTTTAACAAAGTCAGTGGACTCTCACAGGAAGAGAACCTCTGCTCGAAAATTCTCTGCTGGCGAAACTCCTCCTTTAGCCCAAGATCTTTTCTCTGTCTCTTTTTGTGGCAGAAACATCTGAAAAACTGCCTACTTTTATTTGTGTCCTCTCCAATCCTCTCAATTTGCTTTCTGTTTCCACTACATGTACGTGTATTGTGTGGTTAATATTTGTTGGTCACTAGAACAAATACGTTATGCATGTTATCATTCATTTCTCATAGAAGTCTATGGATTAGGAATTTTTTTTTTTTTTTTTTTAGGTTTTTGGAGACAGGGTCTCGCTTTGTGGTTCAGGCTGGCCCTGAGCTCAGCCTCAAACTCACATCACAATCCTCCTGCCTCTGCCTCCCGAGTGCTGGGATTACAGGCGTGAGCCACCACGCCTGGCACTGTGGTATGCGGTACTGGTTGCTGCTGGGTGTGGGTCTCCACACCCAGTATTGTTATGTGGTTACCGGGGAATCGAACCCGGGTCCTTGCGCTTGCGAGACAGGCGCCGGAACCACTGAGCTAACTCCCCGGCCCTGGATTAGGAATTTAATTTTCCTAATTGTTCCAGAAAAATGTTACTTTATTAGTCTGGCCTTCTTGGCACAATGAGGGAAACAAATATAATCTGTTTTAAAGTAAAGACCGTTTTGTGGGCCGTGTACATGAAATGTGTGAAGTGTATGCTGGTTTTAGGCAGGTGACGACCATCACACTGACCACCTCTTACCTGCTCTTTGTGTATCTCCATGTTCAAGCAGGAACTAACTTTCTGTGGAGGAGCAGAGATGGGTGGTATTAGGCTGAAGCCTGAATTTTATCCTTTGGCCACTTCAGTGAGAGGAGAATACCCGAATCCAAGACAAGGGTCCAGATCTTACCTTTTGTGTCAAGCTTGGATCCTGTGTCTGTCTGTGGGACAACATAGAAGAAAATCTCTGTGACGCTAGTTTAAGCCAGTGTAATAAACTAAGAAACCTGATCCAGATGAAAAAGTTGACAAGTTGGGAAGTTTGCTTTTTATTTTATCTTACAACCATGTAACATTTGAGACTGATGATAGTTCTTAGTCTGTTGTGACTTTCTCCTTTTACTATTTCAGTGAAGGACAGTTCCTGATGTGGGGGTGGGTGGTAGGTGCCAGACACCAGCGGATTCCAGCTGGACTCTTCAAATAGACAGAGTTCCGTCTCATTCCCACTGACACTTGGAAGGGTCACTTTTTAATATGTTAGCCATTCTGACACGTGTGGAGTAAATATCCATGGTGGTCTTCATTTGCCTTCTCCGAGTGACCAGTGCTACTGAGTGTATTCTCACATGCTTGTTTGACGTCCATTTATCTTGACTGGTGAATTGTCTATTCAATTTTTTTTACCTGTTTAAAAAAATATGGTTGTTTTCTTATTGAATTTTGAGAATTCTTTATGCATTTCAACTATGACACTAACCAGATATATAGTTTGTAGATATGTGATTCTAGTCTGTTTTTTTTTTTATTATTTTGTTAACAGTGTCCTTGAAAGTTCTATGTTTTAGGCCTGACATAAAATCCTATAATTTATTTTGCATTAATTTTTGTATGTGGCGCAATATATGGAGTGAAGCTCTTTGCTTCTGCTCTTTGGCTGTGGCCAGCCTGTTATTTTAGCATTGTTTGATAGAATGATTGGGAAACCACTGAATTTATCTTTGTTATGAACTCAGTTCTCTCCCAGCAAAATCCCTGTGGGTTATTTTTGGAGATAGGCCCTTTAACGAGGTAATTAAGGTTAATGAGACTATAGTTTTAGGGCCCCCTTACGATGGGGTAGTTTCCTGATAAGAAGAGAAATAGATGCCAGAGAACTCTGCCTGAGCACTAGAGAAAGCTCCGTGTGAGGACCCAGCACAGAGCTGGCATCGCCAAGCCAGGAGGAGCGTCCATCCGCAGCTGTTACCTCCAGGCCCTTGTTGCATTTTTAGGTTTCTTTTCTCATGAATGAGTGAATATTTGGAATCTCTTTGCTATTTATTACCATGACAAATGAATTTAGATTTCCCACGGAGTGTGTACTGGTTAAGATAAGAATCTTAAGGCACCTGTGTGATTCACCACTTTTATGAAACAGAGCTAGTCTCAGCCTAAAATCCAAAGGACATTTCTGAAAATGTTTTATTCTGGGGAGATGAGTGGTGAGAGCAGTGACATTTCTACTATTACTCACAAATGTCTCCTAGAATTTTCTTGGTCTCTTTGACCACGAGGGCATTTTGTGGGAAGACAGCAATGCTTTCCTCAGCCTCCTGTTCCATCTCTAGCCAGCCAACCATGAAGGAGACAATATAGTTTAGATTCACCCAGCATTGCCTGTACACTTTCATCATTTATTTTGACATTATTTTTGGTGTGTGTGTTTCTATCCTACTATTTCTAATGTTTGTTAAAGGAGGCCACAGTTGAGGTCTATATTTTTGTCAATTCCTTTTTTATGCTATATTCAGTTGTTTGACTTCTTCAATTTGGTTGGTACTATTGATGTGAACTTCATTTTTTATTTTGAAATACTTCCAACATGTTGACATTAGATAGTTTATATTTGGGGTAGACACTGTATCTCTCTTAAACTATGATCTACCAGTTATGCAGAAGGCAGTATCTGACGTGCCACTTTTGGACGTGTACTATACATAGGAAGAAGCAGACACTAATCCCAAAGTAAGACAATAATTCCAAACTAGAGGGCTGGGTGACAGGAGTGTGTTGTGGGTTAGGTTGGGAACATCTTCCTGCAGTCCCTGTATTTAGGCAACCACAACTGAAGTAGCCCCTCTGGTGGCCACAGTTTTGTACTAATGGTCATGGGTACTTGTATCAAATGTCAGCTAGAGCTCGTCCACGAACTCTTTGTTACTGACATAAAGAATAAGCATTTAGAAAATGCTGTTTCAGTTTGACGTTGACACAACATTCACGCTCAGGATCAAGGGCCTACCCACTGACTGGGTGGGTGGAGGATGTTGTGTATGGCAAACTTGAGTGTGTGAATTATATTCCAGATGTGTAGGGTAACCACATTTGAGCCTGTGATAGATTTGAAATAATAATAGTAATGTGATAATAACAATAACAACAACACTGATCATGCTCTGCTAAGAGTCAGAGAGTGGTGAGGTAGGTGACACTGCTTTGCAGGATAAACCAAGCCTTGCTGACATCCAGGAACATACATGAAATGAAGGGCTTGTGTGGCACCCCCATAAGAACAGTTTAGTTGATAAAACCATTCAAATGGAACCCTTCAGTGGTCATGAAATTTCCAGGGATGAGGAAATGAGGAAATCTTGTTGGCTTCATGACTCAGATTTTATGTTCTGAAGGTGGTGTTGCCTCAGGGACAGGAAAGTCGGTGCGAGGCCAGCCACACGCCCCTGACTTTGTCTGGAGGGCCCTCACCCAGTGCTCCTGAGGGGAGACAGCATCTGCTGAGCACAGTTGTCTATATACAGCCATGTGGGTGGAGAGAAAATCTGGTTCCTCTTTGAGTTAATCCTCATCCACACATTCTCTCTATTTGCTCCTTTTTTAAAAAATTGAAATCTTTATTGGTACATTACATGTACACATCATGATTGCACTCAACAATGAGAATTTGTACCAGTATATGACACAACTTAATTCTCATTTTTTCCCACAGCCCTACACACCCTACCATCCCCTTAGATACACAAACTTTGTTTCCTTTCTTTTTTGTTATAATCTCCTTATTTTTCCCCTTCACCCTATTTCACTTTGAGTATTTTCTATTTCACAACATATAACATACAATTCTAGAACTCATTTACATCTTTATTTTCTCACGCCAGAGAAAAGATGTGATATTTACGTATCTGTGACCTATTTATTTCACTTATGAGGATATCCTCAAGGTATGTCCATTTAAGTAGAAATGATTCTGTTCTTGAAGCACATGCGATGTCTCCCTCTCTTTTCACTGGCTAATAAAAGCTGGGCAAATGCAGCGTTTTATTTGAGTCTGTCCACTAGAGGGAGGACTCTTTCTGGTCCCCGCTTTATCATGAGGATTATCTTGAAAGTTCTTTTATTCCTGTGGTTTCCCACCAAAGTAGTTTAGGTTTGATCAGCCCTTGGTAAAATCTGATTTTTTTTTTATTAGTATATGTTTGCAATGCAGAATAATTACATTCATCTTGGGGAATCAATACATATAGGAAATCTGATTCTTTACCAAAAAGAAAATGACAATAACTTGGGAGAGAAGGATTGTGAAATTTTCACTCCAAGTATCATGCTGTATAAATAATATTTAGTTACTATTTCTTCTTTTAGAATACTTTGAAATTAACACAGAGTACCAAGTCTCGAGTGTGAGGACATTGGCTTGGCTCTCCCCAGAGCTGCCAGCAGAAGTGGTCCTCTGGGGAAGAGCTGGTGCCAGCTCTTGGGGTGAAGGAAATGTCTTTTCATGTTTTCCAAACTGCTTGGCATTTCCTACTGAACAAAAATACACACTGTGGAGAATTGATATAGGAGTTGTTTGTAGCAGCTACTTTCTTTGGTGAAGAATTTTTTTTGTTACTTGATATTGAAATGGTTTTAAAAATATACAATATTATAGGGCCATAGATTTAGCTCATTGGTTCCAGTGCCAAGAACTGGGTTTGACCCCAGGACTCACGCCCACCAGCAATCAGTACCACATACCACAATGCTGGGTGTGGTTTCATCCAGCACTTGGGAGGCAGAGGCAGGAGGATTTCTGTGAGTTCAGAGGCTCGCCTGGGCTACTTAGTGAGTGCAGGGGCAGCCTGAACTACAAAGTGATACCTTGTCTCAAAAAAGAAAAGAAATTATACAATATTATAGATATGAAAGAATAATAAGCAGGAGCATGATCATAATTTCACAATGCCACACCTGAAACAATTTAAATCATTCCATTAAAAAAGCGCCAAATTCAGAGTGTAACTGATAAAAGCAAACATAAACTAAAATGGCAATGATTTACATAACTTTTTCTAAACTTCATTTCAAGAATTCTTAAAAAGATTATTAGAGATGGGGCGCAGAATGCTCAGTATTCGAGTCTGGCGAAGTATGTGCATAGATCTTTCAGCACAAGGGAAATGAGAACCACTTTTACTTTGGGTCATGCTGGGGTTACTTACAGTGAGCCTTCCTCACAGAGAAACACGAAAACAGAAAGGAATAAGTGTGTATTTTGGGGTAGATTCTAATGAAGTTCTTCCTACTGTAAATAGAAGCCTTTATTTCAAAAGGGAGTTGGGAGATTAAAAGATAAACCTTCTATCTGCCTTAACACTTGTGACCTGATCTCCCTCTGGGAAGAGGAGTTTATCTGGCAAGTCTGCCATGATGATATCTAACATTTTTTTTTCCCTTTTTTTTTTTAGGTTTTTTGAGACAGGGTCTCGCTTTGTGATTCAGGCTGGCCCTCAGCTCAGCCTCCAACTCACATCACAATTCTCCTGCCTCTGCCTCCCGAGTGCTGGGATTACAGGCGTGAGCCACCACGCCCAGCACTGTGGTATGTGGTACTGATTGCTGCTGGGTGTGGGTCTCCACGCCCAGTATTGTTATGTGGTTACCGGGGAATCGAACCCGGGTCCTTGCGCTTGCAAGACAGGCGCCGGAACCACTGAGCTAACTCCCCGGCGATATCTAACATTTTATAGAGTAGTCTTGCTAACATAGTTGAACTTTGGTAAACCTGACATAAGATACTAGAAGGAGCACATTTTTCAAATGTGTCTTCTTTTTATGAAATTGATTTTATTGGTACATTTTATATACACATCATGTTCACACTCGACAATGAGAATTTGTGCCAGTGCATGACACAACTTAATTTTCATCTTTTCCCCATCCCCCTGCCCACCACACAACCCTCTGCCCCTTTTATACATAAGTTTTGCTTTTTTTTTAACTATCAAATTTTTTTCTTTCCCTTCTTTACTCACCCCTTTCCCCTTTTCCCTTTTAGTGTTTTCTATTTCACCATATCTATAATTTACATTGATTTACATCTTCAGTTTCTCATACTAGAGAAAAGACACATATATACACCTCTGTGATCTATTTATTTCACTTATGAATGTATCCTCAAGGTACATCCATTTGAGCATAAATGAGTCAAACTTTTCATTCTTTATGGCAGAGTATTACCCCATTTTATAAAAAACCCTACACTTCTTTATCCAGTCTGCAGTTGATGGGCATTTGGGTTGTTTCCAAGATTTAGCAATCACAAACTGAGCTGCTATAAACATGGGTGCACATATGTTGCTGTGATATGAGTCTTTTAATTCTCTCACGTGTAACCCTAGCAGGACAATAGCAACGTCAAATGGGAATTCTCAGATGTGCATTCTTGTTTCTAATCTCCAGCACTTTGAGGTGGGAGAGATATTTA
This sequence comes from Petromus typicus, assembly GCA_004026965.1. NCBI lineage: Eukaryota > Metazoa > Chordata > Mammalia > Rodentia > Petromuridae > Petromus > Petromus typicus. Next base: position 38,932 of record PVIR01010757.1, on the reverse strand, counting down.
CATGTAGTTAAGATAAGTTTGGTGCTATTAATCAAATATAAAAGCAGAAGTTTACATGTCATATATGAAGAACATCCAGAAATGCTGCCTTCCAAATGTAAATTTGTACTTTCTGTCTAAAAACAAGGAAATGTGCCTTTTGTGAGAAAAGATGAGTTATTTGAGAGAGAGAGAGAAAGAGAAACCCACACAAGCCAGTATTATCAAAATTGCAGACAATAAGATTATTATAGGAAGAAGGAATTACTTTTCATTCCCATCACTTTCTGTAGCAGCAAAATGAACTCATTTTGAGAATGTTCTTAATTTAGTATCTGCAATAATGGAAAACGATAGTCTTTCCTACACCAAAACCTTGAGTTATTAAAAAACTTAGATAACTTCCTACTTAAAGCATTGAACACAGGAAGGAACTATACTATATGCCGAGGACTTGAGAATTGGGGTTTCTTGTGGGGAGACGTTTTGACTCACTGTATTTGGAGTTTGCCACAAGGAAGCTTATTCCTGCATGTTGGGGAGAAGCAAACAACAGGAACAGAAGGAGACAGAGAACGTGAAAGACCTGACCCTTCAGATGAAGTTAAACTTCCAGGGCTTGTGTCTGATATTCTTTTTTTTTTTTTTTAGGTTTTTTGAGACAGGGTCTCGCTTTGTGGTTCAGGCTGGCCCTGAGCTCAGCCTCCAACTTACATCACAATCCTCCTGCCTCTGCCTCCCAAGTGCTGGGATTACAGGCGTGAGCCACCATGCCCAACACTGTGGTATATGGTACTGATTGCTGCTGGGTGTGGGTCTCCACACTCAGTATTGTTATGTGGTTACCGGGGAATCGAACCCGGGCCCTTGCGCTTGCAAGACAGGCGCCGGAACCACTGAGCTAACTCCCTGGCCCCCTTGTCTGATATTCTTGCTGCCCTCCAGCTGACCCAGGTTCCTTGTGATTCTGCGAAAGCTCTGCTTCTACTTTGTCTTTATATTGTTGCTTCAGAAACCTGATTCCCCTTTATTCATTTGCTGGTTTTTAAACTATAACATACTGTACTGTAAATGGAAGATGGAGGATCAAGTGAGAGATGTGGAAGAGGGCCCTGAACACACTGTTGGTGCCACAGAGAACCTAATGGAATACTGACTAATGAATTCACTCATATATGCCCTTGAGCTGGGCATGCAGCTTAGAGGTAGAGTGCTTGCCCAGTGTGTGTGTGAGACTGGGTTCAGCCTCCAGCAACACAGACACCCAAACACACACATAGACACAATGACAGACAGACACAGCAAGTCATCCAGTTGAAACTTTCATGCCTATTTTCAGGTGTGTAGAACCCATCACTGAATAAAATACCATCCAACATATACTAAATTCCTAGTAAGTATGGGCATCACTAAAAATTTGAACTTGAAGGAGATAGATCAACCATTAGCTCATAAAACCTCAAAACACCTCAAAGTTTGAAATAAACCCTAAGACAAACAAATAATGACAACAAAATTAAACTGTGTCATCTTTCAGCCTAAGGTTCTCAGAATCTATGGTCCATGAAAATAGTTATTAGGTAAACTTTGAAGCCTAATTTGAAACAACTGTGTATAAACAAGTGAAGAATCGGTAGGCAAGCACTCAAGGTCTTGTAGAATCATCTCTTGAGGTCTCATTAGTAAGTAAAGAGGCCGAAATTCTTACTGTACAGAAATTTGTAGTGGAGTTTGAAACATTATACAGAAAAGTATTAAAACCTTGCATGTATCTCCTTGGACCCACTGGAGCCCTTGTTACCTGGTTGGCCTTATCTGTTAAAAGAATAACCCAAAGAGGGGCCGGGGAGTTAGCTCAGTGGTTCCGGCGCCTGTCTTGCAAGCGCAAGGGCCCGGGTTCGATTCCCTCGTTACCACATAACAATACTGGGTGTGGAGACCCACACCCAGCAGCAACCAGTACCACATACCACAGTGCCGGGCGTGGTGGCTCACGCCTGTAATCCCAGCACTCGGGAGGCAGAGGCAGGAGGATTGCTGTGATGTGAGTTTGAGGCTGAGCTCAGGGCCAGCCTGGACCACAAAGCGAGACCCTGTCTCAAAAAACCTAAAAAAAAAAAAAAAAGAATAACCCAAAGAAAGAACTCTGTGTTTCACAATTTCAAAATAATTTTATTTGTCCCCACTTTCTCCTGCCTCATATATGTTGTCACTTGCATCACTGGGTGGGATCAGCAGGGTGTGTCCTAGTGTCCTGAGGAACGAGGGTAACAGCTCATCTGCGATCGGAGGTGAGTGCCAGTCCTAGGGTTCATCCTCAGGCTGTACGGAAGGAGCTGCGTCTTACGGGTTCATCAGCAATTTTTGCATTGGGAGAGGTGATATTTTGGAATCCGACAGGTGCGTGTCTGTAAATAGCACACTTCTTTCTTGGCCGCTGCTTTGCTGATATTTCTCCTTCTGAAATTGTGTTGGGCCATGGAATGTTTGCTACAAGAGAATTCTTTTCCAAAATATATGATTTTTGGTGCAAGCCAAGAATATTCTTGGCAGACCTTCTGGCAGTCAGTTTGCAAAGATATGAACGGAGTTCTTCTGAGAATTCTGGATTTGTGAGGCAGGGTATTAAATAGCAGTTCTGGGTCCTTGAAAACAATTTCTATCTCAAGTTGTCAGTTGTCATAGACATGTATATCTTTCTTCCTTTGTATCTCTGCATCATCTGTAGTCACTATTAGAATCATGAGGTATTAATTTATGATGTAACATTATTGTTATTATTTTCTTAGGGTTTTTTTTGGAGACAGGGTCTCGCTTTGTAGTTCAGGCTGGCCCTGAGCTCAGCCTCCAACTCACTTCACAGCAATCCTTCTGCCTCTACCTCCCAAGTGCTGGGATGACAGGTGTGAGCCACCATGCCTGGCACTGTGGTATGTGGTACTAATTGCTGTTGGGTGTGAGTCTCCACACCCAGTATTGTATGTGGTTACTGGGGAATCAAACCTGGGCCCTTGCAATTGGAACACAGGCGCCGGAACCATTGAGCTAACTCCCCGGCCCCTGCCCCCCCAAAATGTTTTAACTTTAAAATCATGTGATACAAGATATAAAAGTGACATCATATTTTTAAGGCATGTCTGCTTTACTTTTAGATTTTATTAGAGTACCTGCTCTTAAATTTTTCAGTTTTTATTAGTTTCTGCCCTTGGCTTCTATCATATTTATTTTATTTTGGCTGAGATATGTACACAGAAAGCAGAAATGCTGCTGTTTTTTCTTTTTGGATATGAAACATATTCAATCTACCATGTCAGTATTGTAAAAGATGAAAATTAGTAAACACATTTGTTCAGAGTGGCCATAAATCTGGTATGAAATGTTTGATGATTTAAGCGACCTAACATTCCACACAGTCAAGAGCAGAATCATGCAGCTGCCGCTCAGTGTCATCTCCACTTTCAGCCTCTCTCTATTTTAACTTTTCAATTTGAGGTTGGTCTTCTTTCACTTTTGATTTAATTTCCTTTAGTGCTTTGTAGGCTATTGTAGGAAATTGCCTTATGTGTTTCTCCATGGGAATAAAACACCTTTGAAATAACATTTTCCAACTTCCAAGTCACACATGGCTATAACTTTGGAAAACTGAAAACTTGAAAAGAAGTATAGTGGACCCTCGAGTTACAAATGACCTGATATATGAACAACTTGGGATATGACTGAAATTTTAGTTTTAACTTGTGATCAAAATCTTGAGTTATTACCCGAATGCTGACCATTTGTGCTTCTGGATGGTCTCAGATACAGATTTAACCCTTAAGCCTACAAAGCACTCAAGGAAATTAAATCGAAAGTGAAAGAAGACCAACCTCCAATTGAAAAGTAAAAACAGAGAGAGACTGGAGTGGAGATGACACCGAGCGGGTCAGGAAAGAACATTACAGCGTCCTTTGCTGTGTGGGTTCATTGAGAAGTCCTGGGCCAATGTCTCTCTCAGGATGCTGAGATCTGCCTGTGGACAGGGGAGAAGTTTTGAAGGCTGTGTAGGAGCTTGTGCCTTCATTGACCAATGTGAGTTACAACCAGTCCTCAGGAACAAATTGAATGTATAAGTCAAGGGTCCACTGTAAATTATAATCATGCCTCTTTTACTACCCAGGAGGAATCCTTGTTAGGTTTTGGTCTCTAGTCTTCACTCACATCTATGGTATAAATTGAGGTATGATCCCATTAGCCTTCCATGTGTCTGTAGATTTAACCAATTGAAGATTAAAAATATTTGACAATTTCATTTATACTGAATATGTAGACTTTTTCTTGCCTTACCCCAGGGAGTAGAGTATAACAACTATTTGCATAGCATTTACATTGCATTAGGCATTGTGAGCACTGTGAAGATGACTTCAGTGTATGGGGGAAGGTACGCAGGGCATGTGTAAGCCCTACATCACTGTACATAAGGGACATGAGCATGTGCAGATGTTGGTATTGTGAGAGCTCTAGAGACCAATGGCACATTGATAGTGGGGGATGACTGTGTGCCTTTTCATTATTGAAAATATAAAACACATATGATACATAAATATTCTGTTTGTGTTCATTTAATGTTCTAGCCCTATGGTGCCCTATAGTGGCCACAGATCCTCCACGTATCTCCCCACAGTAGGACATGGATGGGCCCGAGGATTTGTGCTAGGGATCTGCAGCGGCGGCAGCAGCAGTGATGTTGTGTAACTTCGAAGGGCAGGTCTCAGAGATCTGTGGCTTCCACTTTTGCTGCTTTCTGGATTTTCTGTCCCAGTACCTGAAGAACTCTAAGAAGCCACGTGGGAGGCACATGTGGAGAATCCAGACCTTCCAGAACCCTGTTGAGAAGTCACAAAGCCTAATTGCAGTGCCCACCCTCAGAGCTGTGGGAGATGATCTGTGATTGCTTGAAGGAACTGAGTTTTGAAGTAGTTTGTCAGACAAGGAGCAATCTAAAAATATGGTGAATGTTTAAATAACAAATTTCTATCACTAAACCCCCTTCGCTTCAAACACGCTCATCCCATCCTTCTTGCCACTTTCTGAAGCAGCTCTGGAGTCCTCTTTATGAGGAGTGATGAATGTTTGGCGACTGCAGCTGCTGAGTGCACCTAGTAGGGTCCTCACCATAGAAGCAGGACGAGGTCCTCACCCCCTTACCCACTGGGTCAGGAGTGTGATGCTACTGGCTTTTCCCAAAGTCAACATGCCCGTGATGTGTAGATGTTCTGAACTGATTCAGGCCGTAGGGACAGCCAGGTCAGTGAGCCTGACAGTGGTGAAGGAGGACTCACAACACTGCTGCAGAAGGGGGCGGTAATGTGTATCTCACGATATGTGTGTTCAAAGCAAAAGGAGAATTAACCACACTGAGTCTTTGACTGGAATAACTTCAAAAAATTTAAACGCACATTGTTCTTTTGATTAACCCTATACTGCAAACTGACTAAAGTAATCATATTCTCCTGTTATTAAGCGCTGTAAAAGCATAATTTCAGTGATTTCATAATACTGTATTTTAGTCACTGTACATGCTATAGTTCACCATTTCTCTTTAGCTGGATGCTGAAGGAATTCTCTTTTCTATTATGAATAATGCTATGAAATAATATTTTTATGCATAAGTCTGAAGATGAAATTAGGACTGTTTCCTTGAGTTGGCTCCCTGGAAAGAGTAATAATGTCAGTCTTTGGAAGGGCATTGGTGAAGATTTCTAAATCGCAGTCCTTAAGAACTGGGCCAATCCAATGTCTTAATGGATTGCCAGAAAATATTTCTTCTCCATTATCAGCTTAGCACTGAGGAAACAAGACCATGAGCATAGAGTCATCACAAAACCAAAAAATTTTACTTCTTTAATGGATAAAACTGATATTTTGTTTTAAGTTGAAGTTGTTCCTTAGTGAGCTTAAGCTATTTAAATTTTTAATAACTGCTTTCTAGTTTATCATCATTGAATTGTATATTATTATTATTTGGCATTAAAATTATATTACTGTTTTTCTTACTGGTTTGTGAGAGCTACAATGTTAATTTGTATGGCTCAGGAAAATATTTTGAAGAGATAATGATATAATGATGGCATCTCTGTGTTTGTGACTTCTTAATTTTTGTCTGTTGTGGTTTTGATTCATCTACGTTTAAAAATCTTATTTACTTGTTTTTACTGGCTGCTTTTATGGTGATTTCTCTTGCCTTTAAATTTAAATGTTCCTTTTGCCACAGCATTTTAAATAATTTAGGTAAAGATAATTTACATTCCAAGTATAAATTGAGTATTTAAAAACTGCTGTTGCCCTCTTTTGTTTTTGTATTTCCTTCTAAAAATTGTGGTACATAATTTGTGCTTGGGCAGAGAGTTCTTTGGGATAGTCATGATCCGTTTTTGTAAATGTTTGATTTATGAAAGGATTTTTTATTTCTGAGGTTACAAAGTTGAGGGTGTATTAATGTAACTTGATTATGGAATCCAATTCTTCCATGGCCTTATTTATTTTTCACTGAATTGATTCGTCATAGATTGATCGTGGTGTGCTAAAATCTCTCATGATTGCACAACTGTCACTTCTACTTTCATTTATAATGGTTTTTCTTTTATATGGTTTGATGTCGTATTGTTTAGTGCAAAAGATTCATGCCTTTGTCTCATTTGTGTAACATTTTCAGGTGGTAGACATAAAAAGCATAGTCATCCCTCTCACTGAGCTCACAGAGCTGTAGGCAAACCCTCTGGAAGAGCAGATATTAGGGTAGACAGGGGTGTAGGGCGGGGGAGGGGAGACCGGCTGAGGAGGGCACAGACACTGCCTCAGCAGACACGGCCTCAGCTCCTCAGTGTGTCTCTGACTTGTTTGATAATTTCATCTTGAATTTTACTTCATTTGATAATTTTGCCACCACTCAATTCCCATTCTTTTATAAGCTACTTACAATTGAATTTTCTTTTTAGTTCAATCTAAACGTCTGACTTCTAGTCGAATCAATACTGGGCTAATTTAACCAATGCATACTGAGCTCCTGCTACCTGTCAGGCGCTGGGTTAAGCCTGGGGACAGAATGGCAAAGACAGTCCTCACGGGTCTTGCAGTTCACTGCAGCAAAGCACGCTTGGACCCCAAAAGAGGAGTTTTCAGTGCAGATGTCATTTGGGGCCCTGAACAATAAACAGGAGCCATATATTGGAAGAGGAAGTTGGGGTGGGTGTTTCACAAGGAACGCAGGAGGTCCAGGATCAAGAGCTGAGAGACAGCACTCTGTTCTAGGGACAACATGTGGCGCAGTATGGGGCGCACTGGGACAGCAGGACAACGGGTGCCAGGCAGGGAGAGGGGTTGGATTCCGGAGAGGCCCACGGAGAGGGTCGATTTCAGGCAGAAAAGTCTCAAGAGCCATTTTCCATAGGCGAGTGGAGGGACTGGATTTGCTCTTGAGGATGCCTGTGGGACGGCCTCTTCTCCCCGCCCTCAGCTGTGATTTCTGTCACTGTACTGACTACGCTGCAGGACTCCAGCTGCTGCCGTGTGAGCAGCAGTGTTTTGTATAGCGTAAGTCTTCTTTTCATTTTGATTCAACTTCAGCGCAGGTTCTCATTTTTTGGATATTTCTGTACTTTCAAACTGCAGTTCTAGAGGCAAAACAATCAGACCAGTTCAGATTGTCTCCACTAGAACAGCATGAATTTTCCCGCACTAGAATTCTCCTAGTGCACAAGACTTTCTCATGATTCAGGGCCTGGCCCTGTTTCTGAACCCTTGTAAAATCTGTCCCTGATGGCATCTCTGTGTTTGTGACTTCTTAGGGAGCGTCGTGGAAAGAATATCACGGGAGGGGATTTAACTGAAAAAGTTTTGAAGAGTTGTGATAATATACAAATAGACTACACTCAAACTTCAAGCTTACTAAGGAAGCTCACTTTATTATCTACCTTATTTCTGCCTGTAATATCTTAATCGTCACCTCTGTTATCTCCGTGACAACGCACATTCATAGGGAAATGCTGGGGCCACTGATAACAGAGAGAAGCTGAGGACTCTGCTGTTTGAGAACAGAAGTCATGTATACACATACGTATTTTTTCCATTACTATGTAAGTGCCATTTTACCAGAGTGAGCTGTTAGAGTCATGATGTCACCACCACCACCTCTTCTAGACCACCCAGGACCAATCATAACATATGATTTCTTACAATATGTATTAAAAATTCTGAATGCTTAAGTTTTTATCTCAGAGGAAGTCAAATTAACTAATAGTTAAGAGAACCTCAATACACTATACAAGAAAAATGTAATATCTAGTAAAAGACAATAAGCTCTAGAAAATAAAGAAGAGAAATTAAAGAAGAGTCTGAAGACTGGAATGACTTTCCATCTTCTTGGATATGCAGATTAAGGATTTTTAAGATGTAAATACTGATCAATGCCGTCTACAGTAAAATCTCCCTCAAAATACTACTGACTTGTCTTATTCTTGTAGAAAGTAAAAAACAAAACACAAAATGAAACAAGACAAAACAAAACTACCTTCAGAGGATCTTGGATAGCAAATTAAAAATTTTTGGGAAAGAAAAAAATTCTCATATTTCAAAATTTGCTATAAAGCTATAATAAATCAGTGTGGTACTGGCATAGAGATGGACATATAAACCTATCAGATAAAATCGAAATCCCAGAAATAAACCTTCACTGGTGTGGAGGTAAATCATTTTCAGCAGAGGCATCAAAATAATTCAATGAGAGGAAAAGGTCATCTTTTCCACTAGTGATCTATAATCCAGCAACTCCACTTGAGTTATATACTCAAGAGACTCGAAAGCAGAAACCTGAAGGGTTTTTGCATATTCATGTTGATGGCACCATTATTTGGAGCAACAGTATACAGAAGCCATCCAAGTGACTGCTGGTGAATTACTGGATAGACTAAATGTGCAGTGAAATATGATTCAGCCTCCAAAAGGAAGAGCATTCTGACATAGGCTGCCACGTGGGTGGGCCTAGAGACACTGTGTTGGGGGAGTAAGCCAGTCACAAGGAGACAAACACTGATGACCCCACCTGCATGAGGATCCAGAAGTGGGAAGCAGAACGGTGACGCCCAGGGGACAGAAGAGGGAGGAATTTGGATACTGCGGTAGGTGCAGAATTCCAGCTCTGAGGTGGCGATGACTGCACGGCAGTGTGTCCTTATGCCTGGGGACTCTGTGTGTGTGCAGGCATGGCTACCACGGTAAAGTTTGTTTTGTGTGTTTCACCATAATGAAAAAAAAGAGTTCTTAGCTCAAAATCAAGTTCTGTCAGGCAAAAGGAAAAACATTAAACAAATATGGTTATGTCACAGAAAACCAGGAACAATAGGATACTCAGTTTTTCCTGCCATTTTACATAGTTCACACCAGAAATCTGTGGAATATCACTCATCTAGGAATAAAATCAGCTCACAGACAGTAACATGATTATCTAATGGTCAAATCACGCGTCCTCCTGAGGACAACTCTCAGCGCTGGGCTGGTGCGTGGCTGTGTGAGGCTCCTGTGCTGTGTAGAACAAAACGTGTTTGGAGGCAAAGCATATTCAACATGGACATGCTGAACATAGAGAGAAGAAAGTATAGCAATACAAAAATCTCCCACACTCTCCTAGAGCAGAGAGGGCCTTTGTGTATGTGTCTTTTAAGGAGTTTTCCCCTGTGTTCATCGTTCTTCGAAGGAACTAGTGTATGTTTTTAGTGTTGTAAAAATGTAATAATAAATATTGGTTATCTTTCCATGTTGGAAAAGATGATTCTCTCACATCACTAGAACGAGCTTGAGGATATGTCATAAAGGGTGCACTGCAGTGATTTTGCTCCATCTCCGTTTTCTTTAACTGACCTAATCCTTCACCAGGAGCCTATTCTGCTTTATGTTGTAGAAAGACTGTGCCATGGCTTGCGGCAGAATTTAACTGTTACTTCCCAGATTAGCAACACTGGACAGATCACTTAATTTTTCTCTGTCTCATTTTCTTTACTGTAAAATAATCATAACTGGAAAGCGAATGCATATGGAAAACTTACCACGCAGCAGGTATGGACCCAAGTGTTTCTATGTGTACTGCATCATCTAAACTCTAACAACATGAAGTATGTCCCATTTTTGCTACCGTGTCTCAGATGCATGTTGAGAGCATACTCAGACACACATGTTTAAATACTGCATTGTTTCTCTGTGAGAAACTCAAAGTGGAAATAAAGGCTAAAAAGCATAATAAATACTGGGAAATGGGAAGAGAATGTTCAAATGAGATAGAAATCAAGGGAGGAGGAAGTGGAAAAGGAAAAGAGGGACAAGAAAAAACAGAGAATGGAAGGAATCAATGGAAACAAAGCTTTTGTAAGTGAGAGAGGGAAGTGGCCGAGGAGGTGTGACAAGCCTGGTTTAGGCAGTGAGCCCCTGAGCCCGGTGCACACAAGGGACGGGAGAGGATTCTTTCTCTGGAGCTAGGAGCAGCGGGAGCCCTTGGGGGAAGACTCCGCTGGGGGCGACCCCGGACTGAGAGTGGTGAGCACGTGGCCTCCACTCTCTAGAGGATTCCTCTTCTGTTGGCTTGCTGAGTGCTGTAGTTTGGATTTGGAATTCCCTTCAGAGCCCCATGTGTTAAAGGCGGGCATCAGGAGGAGGTCTGGATCTTTGGGAGGTGAAGGCCCGAGTGGGGGTCGCCAGGCGACTCAGGGGTGCCTCCCGCGTTCCTTTTCACTTCCTGGCAGGACGTGAGCAGTCTTGTTCTGCTCCGAGCAGCCTGCATTGCCAACTGCTGCCCCACCAGATGTGTTGGAGCCTCTGAAACTATGAGCCTGAGACCACTTTTTCTAGTTAATGATTTCAAGTATTTTGTTCCAGGGATAGAAAGCTGCCTCCACTGTTCCCTGGATGGCAGAGCTGAAGCTGCTGTCTGCAAGGAGGAAACATATCTGTCATCAAGGGAATATAGCCAAGGCGAACACGGTGTAAAACAAACTAGATCTTGGCCGATGTTATTCAATTCCTGGACCTGTCTGTCCCCAGGCTTTGGAGTTACACTGGCTGATAAAGCCCCTGTTGGCCTAAGAGCGCTTGTCTGTGTCAAGGACGTTGAGACGTGTAGACATGATCTCTGTCCGGTGAATTTATAAATCCAGGGAGACAACAGACAAATAACTGTGGGTTGACGAGTTCTCTCTTGTAAGCACCATAAGAAATACACGAACAATGCACTCTATCAATGCATCATATCAAAACATGCTGACACCTATGTAAATCACAGGGGAGGCGCCAGCGTGGGGCAGTAGTGGTTGATTTGACCCTTGAGTTATGAAGAATTTCAAGGGAGAAATATGACTGAGGAAAATCCATAGAGAAGGAATAGAAAAGTGAAGAAGACACGAAAATCATTACTTCAGATATTCTTAGTCGCTTACATTGTACCCTAAAAACCCCTAATTAATGATCAGTTAAAATAAAAGGAAGCAGATACTCAATTTTACCGTTGCTAATATATCAAGTTAGAATATAGAACATGATGAACCAGATGATCTTTTTTTTTTTTTTTAATAAAAGATTGATCAGTCTTTACATTCACATAGTTCAGAGGCAGAAAGAGTTAATGCATTCTTTTTAAAACTTTCCTCACTTATGTGGCCTTCATGGAACTCTTCCTGCTGGGCTTGTGCTCAGCCTCACCTTTCTCCCCAGAATTCAAGGGATCTTTACCAACCAACTGGGTCTTCTTTCAGAAAAGGGCTAGAAGTACAAAGAACACGACGTGGCTCCAGGACCACCACAGGTCTGGGCTATACCTCAGATCAGGATCTGTCTGTCTCCTGAGTCCTTTATTCTGCAGTTCATATTCTTTTACTATATCAGATTAGGGGGGTTGTTACCATTTCTCCATCTGTTGATGGCCATCCAGGCTGTTTCCAGAGCTTAGCTGCTGTGAACTGTGCCCCTGTAAACATGGGTGTGCATGTATGGCTATAGTATGGTCAGACGGATAACTGGATCAAAATGGTATTTCTTGTTTTTTTTAAGAAACAGAGTCTCGCTTTGTAGTTCGGGCTGGCCCTGAGCTCAGCCTCAAACTCACATCATGGCAATCCTCCTGCCTCTGCCTCCCGAGTGCTGGGATTACAGGCGTGAGCCACCACGCCCGGCATTGTGGTATGTGGTGCTGACTGCTGCTGGGTGTGAGTCTCTACACCCAGTATGATATGTGGTTACTGGGGATCGAACCTGGGCCCTGGCGCTTTCAAGCTAGGCGCCAGAACCAGTGAGCTAAATTCTCTGCCCTGGTATTTCCATTTTTAGTTTTTGAGGCATCGCCATACAATTTCCTGAGTGGTTATACTACTTTTCTTTACCACCAAAAACATAGGATTCATTTATCTGTGCAGCTTTATTATTATTTGTTATTATTTGATTTTTTGATAACAGCCACACTTTCAGGAGTAAGAAGGAATCAGAGTATTGTTTTAATTTGCATTTCTCTCAGGAACAATGTTATTAAATGTTTACTTCATGTATTTATTGACCATTTGTACTTCTTCCAAGAAGTATCTATTTAATTGTTCATGCTTTGATTAGTTTTTTACTTTAGAGGTTTATTTTTGGAGTTCTTTTTATATTCCTTCATATATTCTTAGTCCTGTATTCAAGGATAGATGGTAAATTTTTTTCTGCTCTATAGGTTGTCTCTTCCTTTTATGGTTGTTTCTGTTGTTAGGCAGAATCTTTTTAATTTGATATAATCCTATTTATTAATTCTTGTTTTTTTTAATACTGTTGAGGATCTAGGTTTTTAATCCATTTTTTAAACTTTTGTGTATGGTGAGAGATATGGGTCTGAATCTCATGGATGTGTGTAAGCAGTTAGTGTATGGTTTTTGCCCCTTTGTCAAAGATCAGATGATCAAATGTGGGCCTGAGATTGTTGTTTGCATCTTCTGTTCTGTACTGTTGACCTACATGTTTGTTTTTGTGCTGGTACCAATGCTGCTTTTATCACCGCAGCTCTGTAATATAACTTGAAACCTGGAATTGTGATGGCTCTTGCTTTGCTTTTGTTGCTTAGGACTGCGTTTGCTATAGTGGGTCTCTTCTTATCTCATACACATTTTAGTATTGTTTTTTCTACTTATATGAGGAATATTGTTGGTATTTTGATTGAGATCACATTAACTCTACGTATCAGTTATGGCAGTATGGCCAGTTTGACAATATTGGTTCAGCCTATCCAGGAGCATTGATGGAGAGGAAAGGAAATATCAAATGGTTTTTATGTACAACGGTTTTACCAAATGGTTTATATATGAAATGATAAAAGAAGAAACAAAGAAACTCAGTGAAAGGGTTATATAACTAAAGAGAGCATGGTCTTAATAAACAAATGATCAGTGAGCTTGTAAAAGACACAAATGAAAAATGAGAACTAACCAAAATAATTCAAAATATGAAAGACCACAGCAAAGAATTACAGTCTGTGAGAAGGAACCGTGCAGCAACCCTGGAGATAAGACACTGTGGGAAGTATGGGGAGCAGCTGTGACCAACGCGAGGAGACAGATCTAGAGAGTAGAGCTGATGCAACAGACTCTATACTTGGAGATACTTCAGAATCCAGCCAGCAGCAAACATGGGCTCAAAATCTACTTGATACTAGTAGTCATACTGCTGATTCACAATTTCAGTTCATTTTCTCCTTATATTTTCCATGAATTTTCTCTGTTTGATATAATATTTTCATCTTCAATCTGGGCTTTCTATACTTCTATGAATCTGTTTACAGTGGTTACTTTGATTTCATTGTCTAGTCAACCTCACATCTAGTTCTTTATAGGAAAATTCTTTTGCCTGTTTTGTTTCTGGTGTATGGGTAATATTTTCTTATTTCTGTGCACGTTTTATGTTTTTTGTTGGAGATTTTAGATAATGTACTTCTGCAACTTGCTACTGGTTCTCTCTGGTTCCAGGGTTTGTTGTTCAAATTTACTGGTTTTTTTGGTAAAACACCTGGCTAGATTATTTCAGTCGTGTCTGTCTCCTTCCTCCAAAGCTTTTGATATTGTTCCTTTGAGAGGAGAAGCCTTCAGTATACTCATAGTATGGCAGTATTTGCTTCTTGTTTTTTCTCCCCTTATGACACTCAACTGTTAAATGCCATTAATTATAAGCACATCAGTCTTGTTCTTAATACTGTCCTGGAATATAAAGTCCTCTTAAAATAATCAAATCAAATTCTGGCTTCTTTGGAGGAATAATTTCAAGATAAGTAGTTAAAGCTTGATATTTATTCTGATGTCAACATTTGCAACTCACTGATGGAGAAGGTTATTTTCACTCGAAGTTTTATAGCTCAGTCCCTGGAGGGACGGTTCCAAGGTAGAAATGTCAAGGTGGGAGCACCTGGTGCAGGACAGCTGCTAACCACATGGTAGCTAAGAAACAGAGACATAAAGGAGGAGCCCAGGACAAGAGTGGACCATTCCAGGTCATAGCCCCCCAGAGACCCGCCTCTTCCGGCCTGCCCCCCCACCCCCAGCAGTACTTCCCCTGCTGAGCTAATCAACTGATCCAGTCACATTCCAATGCGGGAGACTTTGAGGGCAGGACATTTAGATTTAAACCAGGACACTCGATGACATAATGTTGAGCATTTTTTTATATACTTTTTGCCACCTATGTATGTTCCTTGGTAAGGCATCTTTTCTGATTATTTGCCTATTTTTAAACTGGATGTTTTTCTTATTGTTGAGTTTTAAATTTTTGAAGTTTTTGGATAAATCTTTTATCAGACACGTCTTCTGGAAATATTTTCTCCCAGTCTGTGGTTTCTCCCCTAATTCTCTTGATGGTGTCTTTCCACTGTCAGGAGGAAGCTGTGTTTCAGTAACGGAGATCTGCTCTGAGGCTTCCTCAAAACAGAGTGTGCACGTTTAGCTTCTCAAAGATGAGTGTTAATGTGAGACAGTAAGAAGTGCCAGAAACCTCCTCTGAGGAAAAGCTAAGGAAAGAGAGAAAAGTAAGCCTGCAGGTTGTCTGTGTTCTCACGCACACTGGCAGATGGGGAGCCCTGGCCTGCCCTCAGGTCCATGGGGTGAGAACAGAGAGGGGAAAGGGAAGCAGAACAAAGGAGCAGCCCCCAGTGTGGTGCGAGCTCAGCACCCACTGTCTTGCCTCCGTGAGTGCTCCTCCTTTGGGACCCCGACCCGCTTCCTTTCCGCCAACACGCCTGCAGCGTTACCTGCTTCCGGGTTGCTCGGAGATCACATGACTTGGTGTGCGCGATTTCCAGAGTGCTGTGATATGCACTTCACATCTGTCATTGCTCGCTTTTCCTTCCTTGCTTACATCTCTCCTTTGTGGAAATTCAGGACTAAGGAAGAAATTGACATTTAAAAATTTTTATGAGTGATCCAATAACAGTTTTAACCATACGCAGTGACCCTTGGTGGCCATGTATATTACTCGCTTGTGTGTCTTTATTAAAGAAAAATTCTACCATATGTCACTTCTGCTAAATAGTGTGTAGGCCAGAAGCCCCATCTGAAGAGAACCAGTGAGAATGCAGAACATAGTTTTAATAAAACAAGATTCTGGATGACTAGAAGGCAAAACCCAAAATAATAGTTCCAAAGGTCATGATAAATGAATTAGGGAAGCAATCAAAACGGCTTAGCCAAGCCACGCTGTCATTCTTCATCCTAATGAATCTCTTAAAGAGTAAATAAAAGGAGAAAGATGAAAGTAATTATTGACTGTGTACCTAGTTATTGGAGCTGCCTCTCTCTCTGAGGAATACAGTTCATAAAGCTGGGCTGGAGGTGAATATACACATATATCACGCAGCTGCCTGAGAACTTGGGCACAGTAGATCCTGTTTCCAAAGGGGGTGTAAATATTTAGCTCAATGGACATGATAACCGGAACTCCAGCCCCTCTCACACTTGCTGAATTTACAGTGTGTTTTTTGGATGTTAGGAGCTCTGGCAGGAACAGGGCAATTGAGTCAGAGGCTTGGGAGGCTCCCATTTTGGAGAGGATGTCACATTTCCTTGTCATGGAAATGGGGTGGAGAAGACAAACCGAGAAAAAAAACCCCTTTCTTTGAAAAGCATTCTGGAGCAAGAGGACCGAGACACTGTTGTTACTTGTGAGGGAGGTGTCGTCAGTGCTCTTTCCCTGACTGCTGTGTGAGAGGGCGCGTTTGCTGGTGGAGACTCGATCAGTCAGCCCAGCAGGTCCTTGAGAGCGTGGAATCCCTGCTCATGCCCAGGTGAATAAACAGCACTGCATCACGCTCGGCACTTCGGTAGACAAATCAATGAAGTCATCTTGTTCCGACCACATGATGATCACATTACTTTACATGGCTGGTGGGGATCATTGTGACACTTGGAGGCAGGTTGGAGCCCAGTGCTTGGGGTCAGGTGAGACCTTGACACAGCTGAGGCTCCAGAACAGAGAGATGCGCAGCATGGACAGACCAGAGGACGCTGCGGTTATGAGGGGCTGACACTGCAGCTCAAACTGCAGACGTGTGACTCACTTCTCGTGAGAAGGTGAGGTGCTCAGTAGCCCCCTCAGTTCAGTTGGTATTGATACAAGAAGTGACTGTAGCTCCTTTTTGCAGCTGAAGTTCTTCAGGACTCGCTGCTGAGCAGGGCCAAGGTAGCCAAGACTGACATGCTATCCATGTAAGTGAGATATAGTGACAGACATGTCACACAAAGCCGCCTTTGGGTTTGCAGGTCCAACTGGTCTTTTCAGAGCCTCTTGCCACCTGCCATTGGGGTTATGTCTAGACAGAAAAATATACTTGAAGAATAGTCAACTCCAAACTTAAGGTATTTCTATCACAGAATTAAATCAGCCACAACCAAATGGAAATATTATGTCTAAATCGATCCTAGATGACCGTGCCCTAAAAAAATTCAGAAAAAGGTCAGTTGTATTGTACTACATGGTCAAGATTGAAAAGAGTTCTCTTTTTAAAATCTTCTCCGAAAGAATAGCTTTACAGGGATGGTCACTACAAAAGCTCCTTTTGGTTGCCACGGGAATCAGAACAGTTATGCCCAGGAAGACAGCACATACCCGTGATGCCTTGGAGCGTCCCGAATGGGGCTGTGGGGCGCTCTCTGGACGGTGCTGAACCTTTATCCAGTCTATCAATCGCTGGGAACTCTGGGCCTGTTTTTGACCCCCTGAAGGTATGACAAGGGAGAAAGTCCAAACTCTGTGGAACTCTGTTGGTATTTAGTGGAAGGTTTAGTTAGTGTTTGTAACCTCTTATAGCTTCTGTCAGGTGTGCATAAATTTAAACAGTAACCATTGTTTTACTGGGGAAGACATAGGAAGAGATTTTTTTTTTCTTCTTAGAACAATAGTTGCAGAAGCATATTGATGGGAAGTATGCTACATATTGGTGGTGCTGGTTCTGGAAACTAGGACAGGCCAAGATTTCTGGGTTTACATGTCCATGGGTTTGCCCAACCATGCTCTATTTTAGGTGTAAAGTCTTGAAGATGAGGAACAAAGAAGGGGAAAAAAGAGAATGATTATAGTCCATATTGTGAACAATGTATTTGTTAAGTAAATGAAATCCAGATATTTAAAGTAATTGGGTGACATAAAGCCTTTAGAAAAATTGTTTCGCATTTTATGCATCAAAGCAAAAAAATCAAACCCATATTTACGATCTGAAATTATTTAAGTTTAACATAAACATAATGAAATTCTGATTATTTCAGTGAATCCTATAAAATTTTATATACCTTGATTGCACATTGTCCTCTGTAGTTTGATGTAGTGGAAAAGTGCTGGTTTTGAAGTCTGAATATCTAGGCTTGAATCCAGATGTGTGAACTTACCCAGGTTAAATTATTTAAACTTCGCAGGCTTCAGTCTCCCCACATTTGGAATGGAAATCATGAGAGTTACTTCACCGTGTAACAGCAGGGTAGCAGGAATTTGACAGCAACTAAACATTTCTCTGTTCATCTTCTAGAGGTGTTGAACCTTAGCTGGGTGAGCACAGGGCAGGAATACAGGGACAGGGTCACTGTGACAGGTGACCTGGGAAGTCATATCAACTTGCTTCTCTGTCCAGGGGTCACAGGTGGGCTTTTGTCACTACCTGTTTTTCCATTCAACTTCTACTTTAGTGGCATTCACTTGGTGCCAGGGGCCCTGCTGTATCTTTGGTGGGTACACAGAAGGAATGTGAGTGTGGGTGAGGAATTCACTTCTTTTTCGTCTTGCTTCTTGCCCCTTGTTACACTGTGACCTCTGTCCTCCCCAGAGCCTTTCTTTTGCCAATTCACCATCTGCTGTAATTGTGTCCTCCAGTGACCATGTGTCTCTCTTGTGAGGTGCACTTCTGGTCCTGGGGTGTGATATCCAGCTCCAGGGATGGTGTCAGGCAAAGGAGCCAAGATGGAAATCCCTGAGAATGATATCCTGCCATGAAACTCTGGGTAGATTTTAGCAATCATTTTTATCTGCTGTGCTGGGGTTTACTCTACCCCATTAGTTGCCTTCTGTTTGAGTTCTTTTCCTGTCTGTGAGGATTCAAGAAAGATCAGAGTCAGGATTTAGGTTCAAGGGTAACAACCTTGATATTTAGGTTGAAAACAACATTGGAAATGAACTTTACTTGATAAGAAAGTACAAAGTTATAGACATGAGAAGAACTAAGATAAGTTATGTACATGTACCAACTCCCCATGGTGAATGTAACCATGATGTACTAATAAAACATGTAAAACAAACTGCAGCGTGTACTAATAAAAATAAAAATTAAAGAGAAACTATAAATTTAATCACAGGATAAGCATATTGTATATAAGAAAATATTAAGAGAATATTATTTGTAGCTTGTCACAAGCTGTATTTATTTTATCACACTTTCCCAATTTAAAAAAAATTTCCAGTCAACTCATATGTACATATATAAGATATCAAAATCAGAAGAAAAACTAGAGGAAAGCATTGATGCAGCATCACGTTACCTCTTTTATTCTCCAGACAACTCAGTTTACTTCTAACAAGAGGATCAGAAAATTTCTTGCTAAAGAAGCAGGACCTTTAAAAGGAAAGACCTGACAATCAGATAAACTACACACAATTTGCAGAGGGATTTGGCGGAATTTACTCCATCTATTTCCCGGCCCCGAGAGGAAATCATTCACTCTAGAAGACGCTGCTGATTGTGGAGGAAGACTTGTGGATTAGAGGAGTCGAAGCTTTGAGCTGTGTTTATGGGGTAAAGTCTAGAGCTCTGGATTCTCATCTCCAAAGGGAGGCGGCTCCGGGCTGCAGAGTGCTCCATTCAGGGAGGAGTCCCAGGCTCCCTGCAGCCTGCGTGGGGGGAGAGCCGAGGGAGACAAGGGGTTTGGAAGCAACTGGTCATCCACAAAGGCTTTTTTGTTCCTTTCATTTTAAATGTAAAGTTGTAAAATGTGGGGACGAAGAGTAAACTGAGGACATTTCCTTGATTTCTGGGAATTATGGAGCTGAAGGAAAATCCAAGGCGTTTAAGGCAGCCCGCTCATTCACAGGGGAGGGGCGGTGGGGCCGTGGAGTGGCTTCCGGGAAGGTAGCTGGTGGCCAGCAGCTGTTGGAAAGCAGAGGACTGGAATGCTGAATTCATGAACCTGCAGGCTGTGATTGGAATTTAAAATTTATAAGAGAGGATAGAAAAGGTAACACAACGGTACCTGTACCGGTATAACACTATAAAAGGCCACTGTGATATTCGCCCTTGAAGCTTTTAGTTAAACAATAATCATTTCATTTCAGGAAATGACACTTCAAAGAAGCCCGTCTTCATAAAATAATGGACATTTGAGTCCAAATGTGGAATAGTTTTACTCTTTTACATGGTACCTTGTGATATTTCATGGGCAGCTTGGGATAGAAATCATATTTATTTGGAGCCATTGAGGTGGGTTGCAATTTTGCAGAACATGACTTGGTAGTAACCAGGCCTTGATATGGTTGAAATAAACTAGGGTGTAAATTTGCCTCTATGTTAGTGATGGTAGCTACTCACATACCAAGGTACCAATATACATTTTTCAGCCCAACCACTGAGAAGTATAAACATGCTTCTTCTACAGGCAATTTTATTTTATTTTATTATTATTATTATTTTTTTAGGTTTTTTGAGACAGGGTCTCGCTTTGTGGTTCAGGCTGGCCCTGAGCTCAGCCTCCAACTCACATCACAATCCTCCTGCCTCTGCCTCCCGAGTGCTGGGATTACAGGCGTGAGCCACCACGCCCGGCACTGTGGTATGTGGTGCTGGTTGCTGCTGGGTGTGAGTCTCCACACCCAGTATTGTTATGTGGTTACCAGGAAATCGAACCCGGGTCCTTGCGCTTGCAAGACCGGCGCCGGAACCACTGAGCTAACTCCCCAGCCCTTCTACAGGCAATTTTAAATGAAATGTCTGAGAATGTTTCAGTTTATACAGCCTCGGAAATATTCTGTAAGTTCAGGAAGATTCAAAAAAGCTGCTCATGTTGTTACAGATATATGTCTTTAGGATGGTCTCAATTTTCAGAGTTTCTCTAGAGGTAACTAGCATTAGTGTTCATTATGTCCAGGAGCCTTTGCCACGGAGTGGTGTGAGAGGGAGCTTGTGGCTATCAGTCGAGTGCTCAGAAGAATCAGACGGAAGGGAAGCAAACTGTGAAGGGTTAAGCATACTTGTCACATGTATCTTTCATAGTTTTTACACATCATCGGTGTAGAACTTTAGAAGATACCAATAAGTACAAAGGGGAAAGAGGAAAGAGTTGTACAATCTTGTTTGGCAGAGAAAGCAAGTGTTGCCAATTTAGAGTACAGCGCCTCTCCGTTGTGATTTTGTTCTCAGACTCTGTCCAGCTAAGTTACAGCCACATGAGCTGCATCTGTTTAGAAACTTACAGTCCCGTACTGGTCTGTTTATGGTGACAGTCCCTCTGGCCTGTTAGGAATCCACGTTAGGTGTTTGCCAGTTCTCTGGTCATGCATTTATCCACTGTCTGCCTCACTCTTAGAGACACTATCTGAAGCTCATTTCCATCCAATTGTGTGCGTATTTTACTGGTTTACTACAACCTAATTTCTGTTGTTTTTAAATTTTTGAAGCATGAATAATTATTCTTGCCTTCATATATCACCAACAATTAACAGGTAGATAGAAAACAGTGTTGAAGGAATTATAAAGTCATTTAACTTTTGACAAGGATTACATGCATCCTTAAGAATTTCAAATTATTTAGCTGAACCTCAAGGTTTTGCAATTGTCTTTCTTTATCATGATGTTTAAGAACTGGGAGTGGAAAAGTCTTGCTTGTCTCAGATTTTATTTTAAATCTGCGCTTGGAGATTATGTAAGGATACATGGAGGGAGATTTTCTATTTATAGCTTCTGATGTGATCATTTGCCATCATTAATATAGTGAATCATGACGATGAAATGTGTACAGTTTCCACCAGTGTATTTTACATCTTCCTGCAAGCGAAGAGGTGACACTGGACTTAAATACTAATGCTGGGAAATATTCAGATCTCCTGAATAGCTCGTAGAGATGGTAGAGGTGCTTTCCATAGCACCTCCAAAGCACTGAGGCAGCTGCTTATGGAATGCCGTCGCTGCCAGCCTCAGCTGACTGTGCCGGAGCTGTGTGATCGCTTGTGAGTTGGGCTGTGGGGACAGCTCAGTTGCAGGAACTGTCAGTCATGCTCAAGACACGTGAGGTCATCTCGCTCTTCCCAAATCCTGTGTGGATATTCAGACCTCCTGAAAGCTTTGACAGCATGGAAAGCTTTGGGAGCGTGGTGGGACCGGCTGCTGCACTCATGCCAAGCAGGGGAACAGACAGGCACGGGGTTTCCTAACCCTCTGTGCAGACGCGACGGATGGATTATGCTGTGCTCCATTCAGTCTTTGGCTATGTTTCAGTTCATAAATTATACATGTTGTGGGTTGCTGCGCAGGTCCTGAGAGAAGGGGACAGCTGATCATTTCAGGATTGCTATTAGAGGAAGGCGGTCCTTCGGGAGAAAGCGAGGTGGGACAGGGACAGCGAGGGAATTAGAAGTGCATTTAGTCCAGAGGAGCTGAAGTGGTACCAGGGTGGCAATGAGAGTTTGAAATGTCAGCGGCACATGGGACCTGCTGTCGCTCGCCAAGCGCAGAGCGCTGTGGGTTCTCATGATGCACGCAAGGCTCCCTTGAAGCAAGGGGTGATTTCATGAAACAAAATCGTCCAACTGAGGAATCTGAAAGAGCAGAGGAGCTATTTAGCCGGCAGCATCCCCTGCTGCAGGAGATGTTCCAGGGAGCACAGAGGGTTGGGCATGGGGGGTCGGGGGTAGGGGGCGGAGAAGACTCGGGGAGCGGACAAAGCTGGAGGGACGCATGGATTTTGTTTAAAACTTTACTGCGCTGTGATCGTAAAAATGTTTTCCTTTAATACTTTCTGAATTGTCTATTTTTGAATGAAATTCTCTGCCTCTTGTATTTGGACAAACCTGTTTTAAAGTAAGAGCCCATAGACTGATTTCAAAATAGAACACTCCAAAAGAAAATCGTAATAAAATCATGTTTTTCTAAGTTCGCAGTATTTATTTTAGTAGCCCATGATGTACACTGACTTCAGTATGATTTAGTGTGGACACAGTGTGGCTTCGTGCTCTCACTTTACCTGACAAGCAACTGAGGTGAGTATGGAAACGCCCTGCGGACGGCGAGGGAGGAGCAGGCTCTAGAGCTCAGCCTCTCCAGAGCTTTCTGTGGTGTCACTTCCCGCAGTCAAGAGTGGCCTGAAAATGTGGACTGGAAGCTTCCTGCCCTGCTCCTCCGGATGGAATCATCCCTCTGTGCAGCCTCCGCGCTGTGCACGGCTCCCGCCCCGGGCCCTGGGCCCTCTCGGCCCTCAGGCGTCGGTGCCGCTGTACCTGTAGGCCTCACTCTGTTAAAAAGGATTATAATATGTGCAGCAGCGAAGCTGCCAGCGTTGCTGCATTATACTGTGACTCACCCTTCACCTGTGACTCGCCCGCGACGCTCATCTCGTAGTGTATGCAGCACCTGTGTGTCACACTTCCTCGCCAGTAGGAATGAGTGCACGGGGGTGAACATGGCACATACAGGGTGCCCCACACTGCGGTTTTAGGCGCCCGTTGTAAGCTCTAAGGGTGACACTGTGTTCCACCTTTGATCATCTGGTGAGTTTCTTGAAGTATATTCTTTATTATTACTAAGTTGGCAAAGGAAAACTAAACAAAAGCGGGTGGGGTCATCTTCCTGCGGCGGTGTGTGGCTCACTGCACTTCAGGCCCAGCTCCAAGCTGGACAAAGCTGGTTCTTGGCGTCACCGCTTGTTTTCTTAACGTCCTCACTTCTCGCCCCCCACGCCAGCGTCCACGTCCTCGGGGGGCTCCCTGGAGCAGACCTGGTGAGAGAATTGCCAAATTGTTCTATACCTTGGGGGAGGGGGTCCTACTAAAGGCGAATTCTGAAATAAAAAAAATAGCTAGATGTGAAAAAATAGAACTAATTTTTAAAAATATGGTAATAAAAATAATGCATAATGATTATAGACTATTTGTAAAATAAAGAAAGGGATCACAAGTTCTGTTACATTCAGCATTTTGAAGTTACTAAGGAGGTAGTTTCCTGCTGGTGTATTTTGGGCTGTTCAGAACGCAGTCGTCATCAGTACTGTGTACGGTAGGCCCTTTTAGGCCTGTTGCAAAGGAAGATGCTGCCCATTTTTCTAATTTGTGTCAATTGTGTTCCACATTCTCTTTCTTCCAGCCATCTCCTTACCTCCATCCTCTCCTGTGAGGCAAATTCTTTGGCAGAAGTGCTGAAGTACAGAATCAACTCAAGAGAGTGGGGTTGAAGAAGAATAGCATATGTCCTGGGATGAGCTACTTTTTCTCTCTGGCTCTCTGGCTCTTCTCCTGGCAACACAGTGGTCAGCAGACCCACAGGGTGACGGGGGTCTAGCTGGCCCTCACGGTCAGGTATATTGTGAAAACAGTTTTGATTTAATGATCCCAGTTCCAAGGCCACTTCCATAAAAGTCGGTAGGATGAATAACTACATGAAACCAGTCCTGGGATGAAGAGCAGAACCTAGTAAAAGTGGATTCTGGGGCCCAAGAATATTATGGGATATACTTCAAGGGGAAGCATTATGGGAAAAATTTGAAACAAAGTGATAAAGTATTTGAAGAGAATCAGATGTTGCCATAAGTGAATCAAAGAAGGATAATGTTTCATTTGTTTATTCCGACAGATGAGCTGGCAGTCCTCTGTGTGATGGGCAGGTAGGGATTAAGGATACAAAGGTGTAAAAGATACTATCTCACTCTTTGAGATACAAATAATCCAAGTGTGGGTTGTACATTAACAATGATTACTCTCTAGTCTACAAGCATGTATTGGAATACAGTGATCTCACAAATACTGGGTCATTATTAAGTCAGATAGTCTTAGACGCAGAAATGTTGTGGGGATGTTTTTATTGAGTGCAACATTCTGTTCTAACTTTATAAACTTAAACTTTCTCCTCAGTTTCTCTGAGAAGCTCTAAATCTGAAAAACACGCTGAATTAGAATGTCAGTAAGCTTATTATCTAATTTAATAAAGCACATCATGTCAAATTTGTACGAGAGGACTAAGCCTTCTTTAATTTTTCAGAGAAAGACAAGAAGATGGAGATTAAGGCCCTGTAAAATTAAATCTAGTAATTGCCAGCACTATCTTTATCAAGCCTAGCAATGGCTTGTTAAACTCTGAATATAACTTGTCATCTTGTGACAAAATCCAATTCTGAGAATAAGTGAAAACTCATTTCAATGTTCAGTTGTTTATGTATTTGAAAAAAATTGTGGAAGGTTTTCATATTCATCTGTGTCAGGTAAAAGGGAGCCTCTTTAGAAAACGGTGAGACTGAGGCGCTGTTTGGACGGGCAGAGAGACTTCCACCCGACCCTGGCAGGAAGTGCGCTGGCTGACTCAGTCTGTGGCAGTTTACTGTGCACTCACTGCGTGGACGTTTCTCACCAGCACTCACCAGGAAACTTAAAAAATTGTTCTTGTGCTCTTAGCAGAAATTCTACGTGGTGGCCTGGGGATTTAGCTTAGTGGTTCTGGTGCCAGTCTTGCAAGCTCAAGGACCCGGGTTCAATCCCGGTAACCACATACAATACTGGGAGTGGAGACTCACCCCAGCAGCAACCAGTACCACATACCCCAGTGCCGGGCATGGTGGCTCATGCCTGTAATGCCAGCACTTGGGAGGCAGAGGCAGGAGGATTGCTGTGATGTGAGTTGGAGGCTGAGCTCAGGGCCAGCCTGAACTGCAAAGCGAGACCCTGTCTCAAAAAAAAAAAGAAAGAAATTCTATGTGGTGATAAGTTAATATATTTTATAACTGAAAATTGTTCTTAGTGACTTAAGTGAATTCTCAAAAATAATCTGTGATTTAAAGGTTAAGATACAATAATTAGTTTTCTTCTTTCTATTTGTGGTACCAGGGTTTGAGTTCATGATGTTGTGTTTGTGAGACATGAGCTAAGTTCCCAGCCTCATAGTAATTAATTTTCAAGAGAAGGCAAAAGCTGTATTTACAGCCTGAGATAACAACGTTAAGAGACCACAGCAGGGAGATAACTTTGTTCCCAAAACATTTTCTTATTAACTCAGCATGGGTATAGACAGCCACACATATGCGAATCGCCTCGTTATATCTAAGTTAACGCGATCAGTTTTCTTTTTCTTTTCTTGTGATACCAGGGATTGAACTTGGGGCCTTGCGCCTTAAATCCTTGGCCCCTACAATCATATTTTCAATTATAGTCATATTAGGTGAGTTTAATTTGTCCTTTCCGGTTACCAGTTTTTAGTAGTCGCATTTTCTTTAGATCACAGAGAAAAATATTTTGAAAAATTTGTCTCTGATATTACATGAAATAATTCTGTTTCTTACCAAAGAAAGCCAGTAGAATTAGATTGTGAGAGGCAGGGGTATCTGCCTTTATAGAGCAACAACAACAACAACAAAATTGTACAAATCCTTGTCAGTCTTGCGTGGCTAAGTATAATCACTGAAAAAGCAGAAGTGAATAAAACTAATAAATTCCCAAAATTTTGTGCATCCTCTTTGATTTTTGCATTTTAATATATAGATAGCACAATACTTGTATCTTCAGTGTAATCACCAAACGGCCAGGAGGAAATGCAAACATTTTCCACCCCCCCCAAGCCTCCATCACTGCCTTTTCTAATCAACAAGGCTCTCCCAAGAGGTAACTAATTTTTGACATATATTGTAATAAATTGACTTTTTTCTTGAACTTTCTATGAGTGGATAGGTTAATTCTGTGATTATTACTTTTTAAATTATGTCTGTCTTATCGATACAAATTTGTTTAGGTGTCACTGTATATGAGGCTTAATGCTTCACATTTATTATGTTCTCTCTGCAGTATTAGATTCCCTGTCTGCAGTGTAATTAAAAGTGGATCACTTTTGCTTTAGTTAAATGATTCTGAGTAAAATTGAATGGATGGCAACATTATTTTTGGTCGAATGGAACACCCTGGAAGGTGTTGGGGTGCAGAACTCACCCAGCAGGGGGTTGGGGCTTTGCTGCCCTCTGGGGAGTGGAGTCAGGAGCATGGGCCTGAGTCTAGGTCACTGAAGAGAGAAACATCAAGAGTCTGTTTCCAGAAGTGGGTACACGGCAAAGGCTGCACTGTGGGAGTAGGGTAAGAGTCTAGATGAGGGCCGAGATGTACCGCGGGAATGGGGAACCCTTAGAAGGAGGGCTTCTAAATATGCCCATTCCACTCTTTCAACCGAACACCAAGATCAGCCTTTGTGCCTGTGACGGTACCAGGTACCAGCCTGCAGCTGGAGGTCTGGTGGCTGCGTTTCTGGGAGGAGATCTCCAGGCGTGAGGCTGCTTCCCGCAGAGCCTGCGGCTTGCCTTGCTTCCAGCACAGGACCGACTGCGCTCTTCTCCAGGCCCAAGTCTTACCTGTGTGAGGCTCATCCCGTAACCAGCGGGGCCCTCAAAGGGACGGCCGAGCTCTGTGCAGTTGCTTCCTCCGCCTGCGCTGCCTGCCTTCCCTTCTGGATCCTGCGCACGGCCTCCTGGAGATGGACAGGAAGCAGGCTCAGAAGAAGCCTGTCTGGTCCTGTTGAGTTCTGCTCTTACTGGCTTTGAGATTCTGGGCATCTTGGTCTTCCACATCTCAGTTTCTCGGTGTGTCATGTTTGCCTTTGGGTGAAATGCAGTGCCTATGTCACTGGCCGGAAGCGCTGTTAGTCACCTTTTCCAGTGGAAAGAAAAAAAAAAAAAATCCTATTTAAAATGTTGGCCTTCACAACTCGGCAAACACCCTGTTCAGAAAACCGCTCCAGACCAGTCTGTTTAGGGGCTGCCCCCCACTTTTTGTTCCTTTCTAACCACTCCTCTAGACATAAGACCTTTTGGGGGTGGCAGTAGTGTCTTCTGATGGACGGTCCTGTTTCTGCCATGATGTCCAGCACATTGTGGGCACTCAGGACACTGTGGGCACCGTCACGGGTGAAGGCTCCTACATGGCAATAGCGTGTCACACACCATTTGATTCTGTGCAGCATTCACATTCCAGCGGATTATGTAGGGCAGGTATGAGCTTCAGCAAATTCTTCCAATTTACCTGTGGGGCCCCTCCAGCTCTCCGAAGTGGGATGGACAGTCAACATGAACACAAGAGGACCATTTATGAAATGATTCTCTGTGGGAAAGCTCCACAGTGACACTGGGAAAATAGCTGTAATTTAGCAATCGAGGAGCACGGGCCTCCAAGAAGTTATTTGGCGTGAGCGCTATGGCTACCACTGACATGGCGGAAAACCACAGCGGTTGGCTGGGCTGGAGATTGACATGGAGACCCGCCCATTCATTTCACATCAGCCTTTGGCCATTTTCCTAACATTAAAAGCTAAGATTACCACTCTAAGTCCCTACACTTGACAAACGAGTCTCACGAGACCGGAAATACCCGCCACACACGCACCAGAATGCAGCTGCTCAATTCTGTTGATAGTATTCAGTCGTTAATACCATGGGCAGAGTATCTTCTGTGCTGGGTTCGGTGGATGATGCCACGCTGTGCCGCAGGCAGTGCATGTAACGTCCCGGCCTCCTCCACACCTCTTCCTCAAATCTCTTCCACGTAAGATGCACATGACTGTCTTTTAGGCTTATGGGTAGACATGTCGGTGAGGAAATGATGTATTTCCCCTAGTTCCCAAAAATTCCTCGTAGGAACAGACCCCTGGAATGTAGTTTAACTACGGAAAAGCAAGCAGAGGTTTATTAATTCGTGTTTCGTGTTTACATGAGACACCCAGGGAACGGGCCGTTCTCAAAGATGTGACCTTGAACTGCATGCAGCTTGTGTGGTGCCTTCAGCAGCGGACAGTGAACACTCGGAGATGTGACCAGGAAGGCCTTGGAGTCGGGCAAGGCAAGTACCTGCCACATGGGGGTCGACAGGGGATCTCTGGCCTGTCTGCTCCGCTGGTAGCATCGCTAGCTCCTGAGGTGGAGAGAAGAGAAGGCAGCTTCTGTCTCTATAAATTTATTCCCTGCTTTTAGGGAGAAGAAGGGCAGAGAGCTTTGCTCCAAAACCAGCTTATTTGCCAATAGTTCTTACTAAAAGGCATATTTTGAGGAGGCCCAAGAGACTCAGGCAGTGTTAACCCGGTAGTCAGGCTGCTATCCCCACTATGGCCGCCCAGTATCCAGCTGGCATCTAACCAGTCTAGTCCTAGAGCTGGGCTTCTTATTCTGATTCTTTCAGAATAAAACACCCTTCAGAACACACGCAGTCATCTAGGGTCGGGGGTGATTTCATCACCATTCAAACAATGGACACAGTTTTCTTTTGGGGGTAAGAGGTACAGCCCTGTGGGCTGAATCCAGAGATCTTCTGCCACTAACTTACTTCCGTATCCTTTTACTTTTTAAAACATTTGAGACAGGATCTTGTAAAGTTCTTTAATTTCTCTTCCGGTTTGAACTTGGATCGTCCTCAGCCTCCCCAGTGTCTGGGATCCTCAGCAGGCTCCACTATGCCGGCTTCAGACCCTTTTACTGTAACAGTCACCACAATCCACCATTCTGGGGTCGCAAGATTGGGTGGGAATAGAAAATAGAGCTCATACAAAATATTTGTAGTTCCCAAAAAGATACAGCGAACTTTGAAATTTTTTTAAAAAACTGATCTTGGTGCCATAATAATCGTTTTTCTAGAAGACAGAAAGTGAGAAGAGCTTGTAGGGGAAGCAGATTCCCTCTCCTGCAGTTCGGTGAAGACCAGTCCTTTGTAACTGACGTTGATAAGTTGCCACCAGTTTCTTTGTTTAAGAACATCTTAGCTTATCTGCTAATGACTTGTTTTTGAGATAAGTGGGGACTTGGTTCTTAAAGTTTGCCACAGATACATTTTAAAGAGTGCATAATTTCCTGTTTGTAACTCTTGCCACATGGCTGCCAACTATGGTACACCAGGTGGTAATGGTAGCTCGGGAGGCACCTCCAGACGAGGTCCTGCGGCACTCACAGGCGGTCAGAGAGTCCGCACGCTGTTCATTCCATTTTTAGGTGACTTTGCAAGACGGGCTTCGCCTTTACCTTCCAGATGAGGAGCCTGTGCTTTAGTGGCGAATAACTCACCTGAAGCTCACGGTCAGCTGCGATCTGCTCTCCACGCACCAGTGGGGCCGGCCCCGGCTATTCTCTCCCGACCGCTTGCTGTGGGGTTGGTTGTCTTTTGGGAAAGAAGAAAAGTTACCAAGAGCACTGGTTGCAAGGAGGCTGCTTTAGCTGTCCCCCCTGAAATCCTGTGGAGGGAAGTCATCAGCCTGGCTGCTGCTTCTGCAGTGCTTTGGGTATCAAGTTGTTGTTCAAATTCTGTGTCTTTCACTTATTCTCTTACCAACTTTAATTTTGCTGTTAAAGACTTAGGTTCCTTTTGATTTCTTAGCGATCACAACATTGCTGTATGATATTAACTTCAGCCAGCAGATTATAGTTACACACACACACACACACATACACAGTCAGTAATCCGAAGGCAGCAGGTTTGACATGTCCAGTAGGAACAGGTTTGAAGGCTGCACAAAGATGACTCGTATTTAACTCTAGTTGCTCATGAAAGGTCACGGGAGTCATTTTTGTAAGTTCACATGTGTGTATAAGTAATGTGCGATAAAAACGATGTGGAAATATTTCAAAGAGAGAGTTTTTTACTTATCTATTCAATTTCTCCCTTAAGGAATCAAATGTCTTACAACATTCTACTTAATCTTCACATCTCTTTACTTTTGCCTGTTACTTTGATTAATAGGAATTAACGGTGCATGTTAATTATGTGAGCAAATTAAATAAGCTGTATAGCTGATGGTTTAAAATCATTGCGATTTCCAGGCCTGCTTGGTTGCTTATTCCTGTGCGCCGCTCGGCGGGATCGTTCCCGGGCCGGAGCCTTCCTTTCTCCACCTGCAGCGGGGGCTGGAAGACAACTGCACACGTTCAAAGCTGAGGAGTAAAGTTTAGGGACAGTGAAGTCAAGTTTAGGGACAGTGAAGTCAAAAAGTGTTTGGATCGGAGAGCGAAATCAGTGAGGATTAGCGGCTGTATTTTAAGGGAATCTGCTACATGTAGGAATGTTTCCATTTACTTAGAGAAACAAATTTCTAGTTGAATTCTTTGGAAGCATAGAATACGTTTTTAAAAGGCACTGAGATATGGATGGTAGGAAATGAAACATTTCTAAAACGTGAAAACGCTTTAATGAATTTCAGCTCAGAAAGTACCGAACCAATATATCAGATCGGAGAACATGTCTCACCTACCCAGGTGCAGGAGGAGAAGCAAATCGAGCCTGTGCCCAGGTAATTACAGTCTGGCTGGGGAGACTGACAGCTAGAGACAGACGCGCCAGACGGGAGAGGGAGACCCGCGCAGGCCCGGAAGGAGCGGGCAGGTGAGGGGGTCAGAGCCGGGAGGGTTAGCAGGCGAGAAACTGCCCGGAGCAGAGCCCTGCTGAGCGCCGAGAAGAGCCCACCGGCTCGGGCTTTTCGGCCTTCAGCGCGCGAGCGCCCCCTGGCGGGCGGCCTGGCCTGCTCCCTGCAGGGGCTGATGAAGCCAGCGAGTTCACACATCCTGACCTCCTGACGGTGTGCAGCTTTCCCCGGACATTGAGCAAGAACAAAAGGGGCGCTTGTGTTGTGGACACTGCGAGCAGAGGACAGTGGGGAGGAAGGTGACGCCTTGTAACCTAGAGAAGGTTAGGAGGAGAACTATCTTGAGGGGAGGCTGGGGACCCCGGGAGGGCAGGGGAGCACAGGGGCTGCACTGGGACTGCAGACTCCCCAGGACGAGGACGGCACGCTCAGGGAAACAGCTGGTGCGCAGACGTGCATCGGTGAAATCACCAGTAACTCTCATTTTGAACTTTTAAAATGAAAAACCTCAGTAATAGAAAATTCTGAAAAAAAATATAAAAGATATCCATAAAAAGTAAATAAAAATCAGATGTCATACAGAGCCTCTGTCTTTGTGATGATATGAATCTGTATGCACATGTCTTTGCAAACATACACATATTTTCACAAATTGGAACCATGTAGTCTATTAGTTTGTATTTATTTTTAAAATCTACTTTGAACATTTCCTCCTGGACATTAAGCAATCCATTATATTTTGCATGGACAGATTGTCTGGAAAAGACATTAGGGTCAAGCAAAAGTTTTCCATTTAGGAGTAACTGGGCTGAGGGAAAAGATCTCATGGGGAAACTAAACATAAATGTTTGTTGAATGAATTATCTGAGGGTGAAGTTAGCAGAAGTTAGAGTAGTGAAGAGGGAGCCAGGACAACAGAAGTCAGGCCTGGCAGGCACAGGTGTGTTTTCAGAGATCAGAGGCAGATTCAGGGCAGCACGGCCATAGACAGGGTCAAATGAAAAACATGTATTTGAGGTTGACCGAGTGACTGGATGAAGTGGCTGGTTGGCTCTGGTATTTGCAGTAAACAACTAGGTAAAGTCCTCTTTTTAGAGTCAATAGAAAAGGAATTTCACTTAAAAAGAAAATCATGTTTTTCTGTTATTTCTGACAACATAATCCTAGAGAATGAAATGAAAAAGAAAGAGGCTACCATAATGGTAGTGCCCCATGGCCCCTGAGCAACTGAAAATACAAACAATCCTACAGATGCTGCTGGGAATTACGAGGGTACAGATACCGTTTAAATACATTATTCAAATTGACTTGATCCTCTTGTTTTTATTCTCTGGGGTCTTAAAACACTCAAAACTCTACCTCAAGGTGAAAGTCATTGTCTGACATGGTTATTAGGCAAAAAAATAGAATGTATCATATTTTTACCTTTTCCATTGATATGTAATACTCTGGCTTCGTCTCTAAGGGGAGCAACAGGGCTCAAGACTCTTCAAAAATATTCTTTTATGTTATTAAGATTGAAAATACTCATTTCTTATTCAGCTATCAGATTTAAATGTCGGCTATTTGGTTGTATTTCCTGGTTTGGTTGGTATATAGGAATTATTAGTGAACATTTATGTGCTTATGTAATAGCAATATAGGCTGAAAAGAAATAAGTAGTGAATGTTTCTACTCTAGTTTCCCTGTGTTTTAAAAATTCCTGCTGTTTTTGTTCTGCGTCCAGGCTGAGTCTGTGGTCACGGTTGCAGAATGTTTCTGGA
Organism: Petromus typicus; assembly: GCA_004026965.1. NCBI lineage: Eukaryota > Metazoa > Chordata > Mammalia > Rodentia > Petromuridae > Petromus > Petromus typicus. Next base: position 6,124 of record PVIR01010757.1, on the reverse strand, counting down.
GCAACATATTCTATTAGTGTCAGTCAAAACCATCTAGTGTATCCTGTGTAGCACTGATCTGGGGAATCCATGTCTATTTTAGGTATGGCAACCAAAGAACCTTGTGGTTTTGGAAGTTATTTGTGCTTGCTCCTTTGCTAAATGAAATGGCTCGAAGTGGTTGTTTTTAGGGTCACTGAATGGTTTGTCATTGTCCCTGATAAAATTCAAATTGAAATTTGCTTGCCAGTGTAATGCTTTTGAGATAGAAGGGGACATGGAAGAGGTATTTGTGTTATAGGGGTTCCTCCTTTGTGAAGGAATTAGTGTAGTTACTGTGAGAGCGTCAGGTTAGTTACTTTCCTCACTGCTGAGACAAGATACCCGACACCCAAGGTGAAAGGGGAAAAGATTTATTTAGCTCACAGTCTGTAAAAGTTTTAGTCCATAATCAGTGGCGCCAAGGCAGAGTGGCACATGGCAGAGAAGCAAGAGTTAATGGCAGACCAAGGCCACAAGGGACCCTTTTTATCTTAGGCAGACTGTTTAAGGCGAGTAGCATTCATCCCCTTCCTCCTAGTGTCATTGGACCTACCATTGTACCATGAATCAATTCCAGCTCCACATATACTAGATCCAGCCACCTCTGACAACACCTACGAGCATGTAAGGCTTTGGGGCAGTCACAAGCGTCATGACAAGAGGACTGTCAAGGAGACCATCCTGTTTCCTGGTTTCAATTTCCACCATGAATCAGAGTGGCACAAAGCCATTACCAGAAGTAGACTCAGTGCCAGTGGCCAATCGTGGGCTTCTTGACCTCTCGAACCCAAGTAAACGCTCTTTATAAATTATCAGGCCTCAGGTATTCTCTTATAGCAGCAGAAAACATACTAAGCCAGTCCCATTCAAAGTGCTAACTCCATGTCTGTATTTAAACTTGCATAGCTGAACAACAGAACAATTAATAATTGTGGCTGCAGCCTGCTCACCATAAGACTGTGCAGATCATACTGATCGGTGCAATGGAAGATGACCATGAAATGGACCTCAGCACGGCTGCAAGAATAACACTGCTGCTGAGGTGTTGGCATCTTAGAGGACCAACTGATAGCTTGAGAGGTCACCTGTGTGAAGCTCTTCATGCATAGGCTTCTTTCCCTAGATAATCCTTGTAAGATGCTGCTGAAAATAACCAAAAAGATCACATAGTACCCAATAATCCTAGGAAATGGTCACACTGTACTAAAGGAAATTTAGGCAACAAGAGCAGTTATTAGAGTCACAGCAGTAAGGAGTAGGAGAAGGTTGAAATGACATTTCCAATTTAGAAGTTCTATTTATAGTCAATGGAACTTTCCAAGATTGTTGAGCTCCGGACTGACATGTTTTGAATGGTTTCTCACCTTGAAGAAAGTTTATCTGTAGAACCATAGGTAACTATGTTCTTCTACTTGAGCTTTGCAGTACATCACAGGAGACAGGATGCTGTCCTTAAAGACCCATTCCACATATGAAAGAATTTTGTGCAACTCATATATAATAACTTACTGACTGCATCAATCATTTCAAACACAGATCTTAATGGAGCAACTTAATTTAGAAAATTCTAGCAAGGAACACATGCTAATTCTGCTGTTCATATGAAAACAAGTATCCCTTCTATTCTAAAAAGACAGTTATTCAGAGAAAAGACATCAAGTGGTTAGAGTCCTGCTTTCTATGCCCTGTAACAGGGGAATTCACGTAATCAGTCAACAGAATACACTGGCAAGTCTAATGTTTATTAAGGAGCTGGGGACCAGCTGCATGTTCTCCCAGATTACTTCATAAATACTTAATAACATATTCTATCATCTGGCTTTTGGGTTTACAACTGGTGGGTCTGAATCTGATTTGCAATTTTTGTGCCAGGATGTTTAAATCACATTTGTGAGAGCAAAGTGCCATTGTCTTGTAAAAAAGAGAAGAAAAGAAAGCAAAGGTCCCCCAGCGATGAATGTTTTACAATTTTAGGAAGTAGGATGGTAGGGAATGCTCTTCTGGGGAACTGTTTTTAGATGAAATTGAAATAAGATATGGAAAATAATTTGAGCACCAAGTTGTCACTGCATACATTTGCTGGAAATTCCCATGGCAAAATGAGTAAATAAATAAAAGCAACTAATTTTATTTATTTTGTCAGGAAGTTTACTCTAGAAGGATCGCTTTTCAGCTAGTCCTTACGGGATGGAATGGGGCAGACAGACACATACATGGACAGTCTGTTCATTTCTACCTCAGGGAAGTGGGGTTTTATTATCATCACTTTTTGATGCTGGCAAACTGAAGACGTGTTGGCCTCTTAATCCTTGCCAAAGCATCAGAAGAATAAGGTCAGGATTATTTGTTTTAATAAATTATCATTTGATTCTCTAAGGTTTCAAAAATATTGCATGGAAACAAAAGTTTCAGAACCTTCTACATTCCCTTTGATGTAATCATCTAGCAAACTACAAATTAAATCATTAAACGCTGATATAGGAAGGGATCTCAGAGTAAATGATGTCTCTTTTTCACTCATTTAAGTTTATCTAGTCCACTTAGACAGAACCAATCAGAAGACTCAAACTAAAGCAGAAGGACACTACCACAAGATAACCAGCTGGACTTGAGAAGTACGTCGTGAAGTTATGTCTCTTCATAATTTCCTTTGTAGGTCTAAAGTACTTTGTTATCTGCCTGGTGAGAACTTTAAAATTGTACAAGGAACAAGCATTAGATTCTTTCTCACTATTCCTTATAAGCGGGTTGGGGATTTGTTTGCTAAATTACCTGGAGGGATATTTTGTTGAAAGCAAAACGGTTCTGCCATTGGTGGGACAAGTTTGACAGCCAGGCAGGCAAAGTGGCTGCCTAATGGAATGAAGATATCCACGTTCTCCTGACATAGTCATTGGCTGGGGAATGTGTGATGATACTTGCTACACACATAGAGGAAGCCCAGGAAAACAGGAGTCTGTAGAGTTTATTTAAGTTTCTCACTTTCAAACATATCCCACCTTTCTCTCTGTTAGTGCTCAATGCAGACTAAATCCAATTCTAAAACATGTACTGAGTGCCTACGGTGCGAAGCACACCACGGAGGGGTAGCTTGAGTCAATGCTCTGTATCCAAGGGGAATGCACTTAGCGAGAGGGCCAAGGGCTTCTTTAAGCAGGTGAAAAGGACAGTGACTACTTCCTGTCACAGTCAAAATATCTCGCAACATTTTCCCCAACTATCTGCTCCTCTTTCACAGTCCTTGCCACACACAACCTCTTCCATAGTACTTATCATACATAGAAATTGAGGGTCCCACTCCAAACCTGTCCTCTCGGGGTGAGGATGAGCCTGCGTTGGTCCCCGTTATATCTCTGGTGTTTGGTGTGGCCTGACACTGGTGCACTCAGTCACCCCTGGATGAAGGAATGGAGTCCTTCACATGCCACGCTGATCTGATCTTTCAATAACTGTAACTTTATTTGTTCCCCAGAAGAAGATTCAGTATTGAGGAGAAACTTTGGTCAGCTCCGTATTGGCACTGTGGGGTGAGGTGAGGGCTGTGCCGGGTGTGATAGAAATCCGGTCCCTGTGGGAGCATGTTGCTCTGCCTGCACAGCACCCGTTCGCCCTTTAGTCACACACTCAAGTTTGGATTTTCATTTGAGGAGTCATGTTTGTCATTGTACAGTTGGACTTCTCTATCTGCAGATTCCACATCAGCAGATTCAACTGATCACATTAGGAATATTTGCAAAAACACATTACATTGGTGCCGAACTGTACATTCTTTGTCATTATTCCCCAAGTAATACAGTGTCACAACTCTTTACATAGCATTTATGTTATATTAGGAGTTATAAGTCATTTAGAGATGATTTGAAATATACAGGAGGGTATGGGCATGTTCTGTGTAAATACTACACCATTTTACAGAAGGAGTTTGAGCATGAGTGGAGTTTGGTATCTAGAGTGCTAGGGATTCTCCATAGATGCTGGGGAGTGACTTTGTATTTTTGTGGCCCTGTTAATTGTAGTAACCTCCCACTTGGCCCAATAAGTGACCATGTTACCCAGTGTGGGACAGTCAGATACTCTAACTGAAGCTAGGATTTAACCCTGGGAAACCAGGGTGATGGGATTCTTGAGAGTATTAGTTTTATTTTTCTGCAGTAGCAATTTATCACACACTTAGTAGTTTAAAATAACAGATTTATTGTCATATAGTTCTGCATGTAATGATTCTCACATAGGTTTTACTGGGCTAAAATGTAGGTATTGGTGAGGCCATGTTTGTTCTTTTCTGGAGACTCTAAAAGAGAATCAGTTTCCTCACTTTTTCCTTACTCCCTGGCTCTTGGCCCCTTGCACCATTTTGAAATGCAGATCACGTTTGCATTGTGGAGCATGTTTTTATTGCTTATTTTCTATCTGCATACTTTCTCTGATAAGGTATCTGTTAAGAATCTTCAGTCCATGGGCCAGGGATTTAGCTCAGTGGTTCCAGAGCCTGCCTTACAAGCGCAAAGGCCTAGGTTCAATCCTTGGTAACCACATAAAATAATGTAGGGCATGGAGAGTTCCAGGCTCGCCTTGGCTACATAGTGAGCTCAGGGCCAGCCTGAACTACAAAGCGAGACCCTGTCTCAAAAAAACAAAATAAAAAACAAAACACTTTTGGCTCCTTTTTAAATTTAGTTGTTTTCTTATTGTTTTGAGAGTTCTTTGTATATTTCAGACAGCAGAGTTTTATCAGACATGCGGCTGTGAACTGTGTTGTTATTCTGATTGGATTAACAAATGCTTAGCAGATTAGTAAAGCACACTTTTTCATGTGTCTGGATGCTCATGGAGATGTGGTGTTATGGTCTAGAGCTGGCCCCTGCCCTGTCTTCTCAGGGGCTCTTCCCCTGCTCTGGTTCCCTGCTGATACAAGCTAAGCAGCTTTGCTTTGCCACACCTTTCTGCCATGATATTTCTGACTTGGTACCAGCCAACCATGGACTGAATTCTCAGAAGCTGTGAGCCAAATGAACTCTCCCTTGACTGTGTACCAGCTGGTTTGTCTTGCCAATAAGAACGCTAATACATCTCCTTTGAAAATATTTTATCCTAGTCTGACTTGTCCTTTCAGTACTTTGACAGTCTCTTAAGAATTAAAATTTTTTGATTTTAAAATGTTAGTTTTCTTATTTTTCTGCTATATCTAAAAGGTCATCATCAAGTTCAAAGTCATCTGAACTTTCTCCAAAGTTATCTGCTAGGAATTTCAGTTTTTCGTCTTATGTTTTAGGTGTCTGCTTTATGTTAAGCTAATTTTGGTAGAAAGTCTAATTGTTTTCATGTGGATGTTTAGTTGTTCCAGCACCACTTGTTGAGATGACTACGTTTTCTTTATTGTACTGAGTTTGTTTCTTTGTCAAAGATTACTTGAGTATATTTGTGTCTACTTCTTAGTTCTGTATTCCACTTGCCTATTTTTCCACCACCTTACTGTCATGATTATTGTAGATTTAGATTGTTTTGTAGTTATGTAGTGTCAATCTTCCTTCTTTTTCTCCTCCTCCTTTTTCTCCTTCAATATTTTGTTGGCTTTTATGAGTCTTATGACTTTCCATGTACACTTTAGAATCAGTTTGTTGATATTTACAAAATAATTTGCCAGGGTTTTGCACTGACTCTATTGATCAGATAGGGAAGACTGACTTTTTTAAACAGTGCTGAGTTTTCCTATCCAGAAACATGGAGTATAGTTGTTTAATTCTTTCCAACAAAATTTTGTGCTTTTCCTCTTGTGGATATTGTACACATTTTGATTTACTACTCTTTATATACCTTGGGTTTTAAAAATATTTCATTCTGGACTGGGGATTTAGTTCAGTAGTTCCAGTGCCTGCCTCCCAAGTGCAAGGTCCTGAGTTTGATTCCTGGTACTCCCCCTAAAAAATTGCTACCCTGAAAAAAGTTTATTTTATATTATTACACAGCATAGTAATAGAATATTATGTTTTAATACAATAAAGGTTAAAAACGAACTGTCATTCTCCAATGAACAATATTCACTTGACTTCTCTCTTGGTTGGTTATCTAGTAGGTAGTAAAAATATTTTTCCCACTTATTCTT